>OX451389.1:6393823-6470498 GCA_949629135.1 Eremobia ochroleuca
CCTCGTATTTGTAGTTGCTTTGTTGCCCAAATTATGTACTGATTGAAAGTTTCTCGTTACCCCTGTAAGTGTTGCTTGATGTTGGTTTTAATAAGTTAGTATAGTAGCTCAGAATCTGACTGAGATGCGACTTGAAAAAGTTCTGATTAACAAAAATAACGATTCAAGAGCCCAGATACATTATCCACTATGAACAAACTACAAAAATGTTTTAGCTGTGGACTACAATCGATATACGAAGATCATTAATTCATTACACTAAAATATCTACAATGTGGATGAAAACGCTGGCTATACTAATACATAAGAGTATTTTGGAAGTATCAAATAAATTCGAACAAAAAAAAAAAAACTAAAAAGTTCTAGGTATGTGGACTACAATGGATATATACGTTACGATGTCGTGTAATGTATTTATTACCTGCGTCCACGGCATCTCTCTCCAATACACGGGACAAGGCAAGCGGTTGCAAGGCTGCCGTGATTCCGGCTTCGGTGACGTGCACAGAGCTGGAGATACGCTATTCTTTATCAGTTCTCGCCTCGATGATGTACTGTGGAAATAACATTAATTGAACTCAAAAGTCAAAATAGTAATATTTTGACAATTAAAAGACTAGCTTTGAAAGTATATAAAATGATCAATAGAATTACAATACAAAATATTATTAAAATCTCGATTACGATTGTAAATGTATGCTTGGTAAATCCCTAGTATCAGATGGGATGACACTGACAGCTCACTCCACGCTCACTTCACCCACGTTTTCACGGTGACATAGTAACAGAATCACACTACTGTGCTTTTCGCATCATGGTCAAATATATGGTTGTAGTGGAACTATGATTCTAGTAGGCAAAAAACAATATTGGTTGAGAGCGCACAACTGTTCAGTGATTTACTGGAGGATTTAAAGAAGTGTGATAGTATAAACATATTTAAAACAAAACATAAGAAACATGTTTGTACCCTGTAACGTCGCCAACGCCCCAGAGGCAAATATGATATTATTATTTAGATGTACCTACACACTTTGTATCTCATTTTATGTGAACTGGTGTTCAATTTCTTATGTGGAATCAATTCTCTTTAAACCTATTTCCTCTTTCAAATATCCGGTTACACTACACGTAGAAGACGTATGATTAACTAACCTGACGTTGAGCGGCACACAGAACAGCTGCCTCTCCTGCACGCCTTCCTCTCCGCACGTGGCGCTGCACTCCTCCCACTCACCGCTTGCCCACGTGAACTCACAACTGTGTGACAAAGCAAGAAGTATTAACTTTTTGTCTATACATATAAAGAAATAAATAAAATTTAAGTATCTGTTTGTAATGTCAAAATAACAGCTTTTTACTGAACGTATATGCAAGTGTGTATATACGGTACTTACAAGAAAAAAACAATTTTTAACATTTTTGTCTGTCTATTTGTTCCGGATAATCTCCGAAACGGCTATACCGATTTTGACGAGACTCTTATTGGCAGATACCTAATGTTATAAGGCCTAGCTTTTTACACTTTTATTTTAGAAAAAGAATTAGGGTTCCCCGCAAAAAAAATAAAAACCCATGAAACACACTCTTTTTTGACATGCACGCGTAGGTACCAAGTTTCGGGCACAGCTAGTTATTTCATAATTATCTCGAGGGCTAGATGTCGTGAAGGCTCTGTATAGTGAAATGACGTAATCTTTTGGATTTCATAATTTAGATTGGACTGCACTCCTTATGAAACATCCTTATTTCATTCACAACTTTATGAGAGTATGCTGTTTTACACATAAGTTTATAGTCTTATTCTAGTCTAGTTTAATACAAAAGTCCAGGGCATAGTACCAAACACCGGCTGTAAATTATTTTCATGAGTTCCAAACAATTTTACGGGTATTAATTCGGAAAACAGGAAAATACAAAGGAGTTTGTTCGCGCGTCTACCTGATTTAAATCACAAATTGAAGATAATGATGTAGAAGATCAAATAGATTTGTGATTTATGAATATTTAGTGAAAAGACCTTTTTGGGTTTGTAGAGAGTTATTAATTTGAGATCGGGCCGGCAGCCACAATTAAATATTGAGTTGGGACGGATCGATGTATTCGATGTCAATGCGTATAAAAAAGTTAAAAATGTATGGACAGAAGGTCTATTCAAAAGAAATAAGAGAGTGTTATAGCCTGGGCCGTCTTTATTACAAATAAGCTCGCTGATTCTGCAAGCCTCCTCGCAATGCTCTTTTTTTTGTTGAACGGACTGAAAATATTTCCTTATAAAGTTTTTTTTTGTGCTTCAAAGCTTTCGTCTTTGAGGCTTAGGTAGTAGCAACTAGCAATGTTGCCTCAGTTCCTCTGAATCAATTTGTTGTACGGCCTGATCCAAACTTGATGGCGGCTCGAAACATGAGGCGAGTCGCTGCGCGGTAATGAATTCACGTATAAGCAGGGGTGAGGGATGCGCAGCAGTAGTGAGCGGACTCAAATAAGTTTTTAATGACATTTTCAGCTTCCAGCGATCTCTTTCATTTTAGTTAATAATCGCGACTATTGATTCTTCCATGGGCGCCATTTTGATTATATTTATTGGACCTTCTACACCTATCCATTTAATACAGCCTGAAATACGACTGAGTTTAAATTTTTGATATGAGCGGCACGTGGCTCTTATGGAAATTAATCATACCGCCACCGCACGACTTTATGACGTTGTGGCGTGTTGCACCGGCTGCATTATATTAATCGGCTACCTCGTTACATTCATGTTATTGCTCAGTCAATATGAAAACGCGACGATTTAGACATTCGTTAGTTTATTTTATTTGAAGCTTGCACGCAATTTGTGGATTATATATATTCTAATTTGTAGTATTTGCTGTTGAACTGCTGGAATTATGTTTTGTTATTAAAGTGTCATTCTCAAATAATTGATGTATTGTAAGATCAATTTCTACTTCAACTCTCTCGTTTCATATTCAACTCTATAATATGTTTGTAGGTGAAGGAATAAAGTTTTTTGCACTTTGTTACTCCATTTACAAACTTTAAATGATTAAAAAAGTATTTTGGTATATGTACCTGTGCGTATTACAAGCCTCGAACATGACGGGCGCGCATTTGTGCTCGCGCAGGCAGCGCGGACGCACCACGCGCACGCCACCGCCACACGATGATGAGCATGGACCGCGTTCTGTCGACCATCTGATAGATACAGGAGAACGACATCAGGCTGACTTTACAAGACGTACCTACATAATGTGTTTTAGTTTTTTTGTTAATTCTTGGAGTATCTACGTTATTACCTACACTGTTATAGGACTCATGGGAGTTTGCGATTAGAACTAAAATCGTCTTGAAATGTTTATGAAATGTTTTTGTACTACCTACTTACTTAAAATCCTCGTTAACTATAGTTGGGTCTAAAGGCACGTCTGGAGGCACGTCTCTAGGGAAAAAATTGTTTTAGGTTTTCAAGATCGTTCCAATTTCAGTGCCGGTTGTAGGTTTAGAAATCTTCTGTAAATTTTAGTCTCAATAAATGTCTAGGTTCTCTTGCGAAACTGCAAAAAGAAAAAGGTTTAATGGAGTTTCTCCATAGGAAACGACCAATTGGAACCGTGCACCTAGCTAGCATGTTTCATAAGTAGACACATATAAAACATCATGTAGATTTATGCGAAATATAATATTTGACACAATATTATCAAACTTTAGTGTATACCCACGCAATATCATTTTAATCATCCCCTTTGTTATCGTTAGCGAAATAACATACAATGTTACAGAAATTAATAGTTATCTGGCACGTAAATTGGTAATGATATTAATACCTGTACCGGCGCAAATTAACCACACGTGACAGGCGTTCAGCTAACCCGTAGTTGTGTTAAACAGATTTATACATAATCTATAGCCGACACAAAGACGTGACCTTTAAAGTGTGAAATTGTTTGATCGAACTTGTTTGAAGTGCCTATCTCTGGGTGCTACATATATACAGGGTGGCAAGAACATGGATGCGCAAACTGTAACCATGAAATTAGCATATGATTCTAGACCCCCAACCCCCTTTTTTTTTCGTGTGGAAATCCTCATGGATGTTCACCACCCTGGGGTAGGTGGAGGGGCCTGTCAGACTCTTACTGACTAAAACCACACGGTTTTCTGCGGCTACCTTTGCGCAAACTGTAAGCATGAATTTAGCACATGATTCTAGACCCCCCCCCCCTCCTAGCGTAGGAATTTCACGTCGGTTATCAAAATTTTCATCGCTGGGGGTTCAGGATCATGTGCTGAATCCATAGGTATGTTACAATTTTCGCGTCGATGTCCCTGCCACTCTATATACAACGTGTAACGGAAAGGGGGTATCAACCCTGAAGGAGGTGAATGTGCTCATGAAACTCAACAACTTTCCCCAAAGAACATAGGTCGAAATATGAAAAAAAAATTTGGCCCTCCCATAGTAAATCAATCAGCTGGTAGTCAGTTTTGTAAGGGAGGGCCAAATTTTTTTTTCATATTTCGACCTATGTTCTTTGGGGAAAGTTGTTGAGTTTCATGAGCACATTCACCTCCTTCAGGGTTGATACCCCCTTTCCGTTACACGTTGTATAAGTATATGCTTTATGTATATATTTATGGTATATGCAAATGTTACACCACAGACTACGTACAGTATTGTCTCGCCTTCTACCTTTAAATTCATCCAAAGGTTGTCTTTAAAAGATCGCTTTTAGCGATAAGACCGCCCATTGTGTCTCCTTATGTAGAATGTCTACATTTATATCTATAATTCGTGTATTGTACATAATAAAGAGTATTCTGTAACCTAAGACACGAATATTCTGTTAATGGTAACGAGTCTTCAGCGATCCAAACCCAGTTATTGGTAAATAGGAAGGCAACTAAATAATGGTTCGAACAAGCAAAAGCAATGACTTGTATATCTACGTTTTGTCTTGTATGCCTATTACAGAAGGACCGATACCCCAAATCCACAATACAAATGCGACCCAAAGTAAAGGGTAATTTATTGTCTACAATATAGGAAACTTGTAGCGAAACTTGGAGTCTACAGAACTTGCTATAGGTAATTCAAATATTTGTAGAAGGGCTCAATTCAAAGTTGGGAGACAGTTTCTATTAGTTTTAGTTATAAGAGGTGACACAACGAATTTGGTTCCATTTGGTATTTTATATTGTTGTAATAATATCTACATTAATAAATCGTGATTTATATCTGCGCAGCCATGAATTTAAAAGTCTCATTACTTAAATAGTGACAGTGATATAACGGCTAGTACGTGATATCATATACATGAAATATTCTCGAAAAAGATTTCGTAATGCAGTCATATTTTCACGAACGGCCCTACTTGTGACAGGAGTAGGTACTCGCTTTGCATTAACGAGTGAGCACAAATTACAATGTCAAATAAAAATTGCTGAAATTGTATTGCATTTTTCGTTCCTCTAATAACGAATACCTGCAGTAGTTTACTGCTGAAACAATCCTCTAAGTCACTTCAGTTCACAACCAGCACAATGAAAGCGAAACGAGCGAAAAATCAATTGTGATAAGAGGGAGACTAAAATTTCCACTTGAGGAGTATTCTTCGTCATCGCTCAAGTGAAAACGATGCGCGGGACGCGACCAGCGACAAATTGTGACAAGTTTTGTCATTAGCACAAGTTTTTATAGTTAAGTTCTACTAATTATTTCAAGAACAGTAATTTAATTAATAACGAAAGAGAGATTTTTCGAAAATATTTAGTGACTGGAACTTTTATTTTACTTTTTATACGAGGGAATTAATTACAGCACACGAAGCTGAACATAGGGTGACAGGGAAACTCGACATATTCCTTGAAAGGGGTTATACTAGAGGTCATTAGCAACAAATTGAATCCAGTAAAATTAAAAAAAAAAATAGAATGAATTAATTATTTATATTATTTTATGTTTTTAAATATCTCGGTAGCATGGGGTCCCGGTCCTTTGAAAGACGTACGAGGGGCCGAAGCCGAAGCGATTTTTTATTTTTTTTATTTGAGATTGTTGAAGTTTTGGGGCAGGCATTTTTTGTAATGATCACTCATGTTTCAGCTTTCAGAAACGTATCTTTAGAGTGGAGTAGTTTTTTCATAATTAATTGTTTTTGGTTATGAAAAAACTACTAGTCTGAAAATTTCTAAAAATCGAAGAATCGACACAGTTTGATAACCATCCAGTTTTGACCCCTAGTTAACTGGACTTAATTGTTGCTAATGACCTCAAGTATAACCCCTTTCAAGGAATACGTCGAGTTCCCTGTTTTGTACATAGCAATGAATTCACTTAAGTTATCAACTCAGCGAAAAAAAAAAAAAAAACTTTAGAATTATCGAAGGGTTTAATTATAAGTGTTAATGTTAAAGTGGTAAAAAGCACGATGGGGTTGACATATCTGTTTAGATAAAAGACCCAAAACAAATAAAGAGAAAAAAAATATATATCGAAGGGCATTTATTGTGTTTATTGGACTAAGGACTGATTTTAGAGTTACCGTGGCCCCTGGCACAGGCAACTGAAGGAACACGGGTGGGTTTTAGCCAGTAAAAGTCTGACACGCCCTCCCGCTCTGCCCAGAGCGGGAGAAGTTATTTGATAATTTCCCATCCAAAAAAAAGGGCTGATTTTTCAATTGACAGAGTTTTTTATTCGCGGAATAAAACTGACGTTTTGTGTGGAAGAATTGTCAAAAATTTAAAATGACACAAAAATCCATTTCCATTTTATAATATTGATTTTGATTTATTTTTGTTTTGATTTTATCCGAGACCATTTTAAAATAATAAAAATCCATTTCCATTTTATAATATTTAAAACAACACATAAACAACAACATTAAACATTCAACATTTAACATTTTAAATATTTTCTGATTATGTCTCTTTCGTTATTAATTAAATTAGTGTTCTTGAAATAAGTAGTGTTGTGATGATACCAATATGAACCTAAACAATTATTTACTACATATTAGTACATCACATTAATCCTTTACCACCTGAACATCTAAACTGAGGTTAAATCTATAGGCAAAACAGCACTGCAGAATCATCATCATCATTTCGGCATTTACTAGTTCTAATGTTTAATTACGAAGTGAAACTATTTTAGAATAGTACTTGTACACAACGTGATACTCTACTACAAACTACTAACGAAAATTGTAATACCAAACATTCCCAAGCTGAGAATTCAGCCCGGGATAGATTAATGACGACCATTAATTACATCCAATTAGTTTCCAGACAAATATACCAAGATAAACAATAGTTAAATACATAAATTACTAAACTAACAATACCTACTCGTGAAAATACAACATAATCAGAAAATATGGGCTGAAATTTCTATATAAAACTATATATAAACAAATCAGTAGAAGAGACGTATCGACAAGAGAGTTTTCCGGGACGCGCTCGATATGGCCAGTGAAGGTAACTTTTGTTTCACTTAGTAGCTCTGAGCGGAGTCTGTCTCGAAGTTTCTATGATACATTAAGGTAGCTTGTTCCCAGCGATATCGCGAGGGATTTGCTCAACTTGTACAAGTTACAGTATTTATGTGTATGTATGTACATCATACTTTTTTGTTACAAGTATTCTTCAGAGCTGTATCTTTGTGATGTTGTTTGTATTAAAGGGGTTTGCTAAGAATGTTTTATTCAAATGTAAGTGTTGTGAAATCTTAAGTGGAATGTGAAACTGGTAGCTTTATTTTCCTTAGAGATTAATACATATAAAAAAGGAAAACGACTCCGCCTTGGACTGTAAATGTGGCGCTGTTCCAGAAATGATGGGATTTCCTGCGTGTCCTGTTAGCTGCACGTCACAGGAACTGATGGACTCTAGTGATGGCGCCAAACACGTAGCCAAATTCTGGGCCGGGTCCATTTAGAATGCTATCGACACGCTAAGAAGAAAAAGAAGAAGAAGGAAAACGTAGTTCAACAAAAGGTTTCAAGACACTGAGTTGAAAGAAAACTGTTTATGCAAAGTAAAGTCAAAAGTTAAGAAACACAGTATCTACTCGTATTTAAACGCAATAAAATTAAGAGAAGAAAATTAAAAGTGGCACCGAGCACAAACCTCAAAAATGAGACTTTCACCATAAAACAATCCATGTGCTTGGATTCTTTCTCTCCTTGAAAATGATTAAGGAAAATTACTCAAAGATTACTCAAAGAGAATCTCCTTTGTAGGATTTTATCCCTAACAGCAGTATTACAGTATATCTTAGTGAAATAATACAGTTGGTATTTCTTTTGCATAAAACGATACACTTGAGAAATAATTGGTAGACAAAGAGTAAAATATCTGACAGTTAGTTCGTTGTCTTCTTCTATCTATTTGATCTAAACGTAGTAGAGTAGGTAATTGACTTTATATTTTAAGACAGGTACTAATAATTAAAATTGTTTGAGCCTACCATTTTAGGCCCAGTTGTCAGTAGCAACATATCTGGATTATTTTGGTAAAATCCATTCCAAAAGCCACCAGATCTCAGCTTCCACACTACTCCAATGTTTGTTTTAGCAGCACCGAAAACACAAAAGAGGCTGAATCTTCGATGCTACGTAGGAAGAGTCTATGAATGTCGATGGCTAGAAGAGTAGGGGAAGACCAAAGAAACGATGGATGGACTGTGTGAGTGATGATATGGTTAGAAAGGGGGGACTACCGAGATGAAGACTAATAGAGAATTATGTAAGAAAAATATATGTTGCGTCGACCCAAAATAAATTGGGATAGTGGCAAGAGAATAATGACGATGTTACGAAGGAAAAGTAGGAGATAGGAATACTTCAGTCAATATTTACCTGTACTCCAAGGGTCTCGTTCGGCTGGCAGGTGTGCTGTAGTTCACCGACACTTCCACCGTCACTGCTTCTCCGGATACCACAGGATGTTCAGGAAAAGCCTGTGCAACAGAACGTTATTGATTATAATTGAATTGCATGCATACTCGATTTTCTCGACAGACAAAACAAAATATTATATTTGTTTTGGTCAATTTTTAACAAAAGTGGTGATAACGACAAATTTTGCAAATAGTGTGCATAACAGGGTTTCCAGGAATTTACTTTTGTCCACACTAATATTATAAAGAGGAAAGATTTGTATTTTTGTATGTATACAACGTGTAACGGAAAGGGGGTATCAACCCTGAAGGAGGTGAATGTGCTCATGAAACTCAACAACTTTCCCCAAAGAACATAGGTCGAAATATGAAAAAAAAATTTGGCTCTCCCTTACAAAACTGACTACCAGCTGATTGATTTACTATGGGAGGGAAAATTTTTTTTTTCATATTTCGACCTATGTTCTTTGGGGAAAGTTGTTGAGTTTCATGAGCACATTCACCTCCTTCAGGGTTGATACCCCCTTTCCGTTACACGTTGTATATGTATGTATGTTTGTAACGAATAAACTCAAAAATTCCTAGACCGATTTCCAAAATTTCTTCGCCTTTAGAATGCTACACTATCCCTGAATAACATAAGTTATATTTATTACTAGAAAAAATTAGGGGACCCCTACAAAAACTTCAATAATGTAACCCAAGGTGTAAAAAATTAGACACAAAATGTCTTTCATCGCATACGAACATAGTACAAAGAAATGTTCTACAATATTAAAGAACATGCGATGCGATGGGTCGGGAGAGCAACAAAAGGGGATTGACGATTTGTATATGGAGCCTGACATACCTACCATTGCGCCATTTTGTTTTTTTTTTTTCAAAATGGCAACCACGCATGGAACCTATATAAATAGATAGCTGACATCAATGCAAACGGAAAGTATAATGACACTAAACCCGTAAAGCGTCACGTTTCCGAGATATCAACGTCCAAAGTTGCTCACGTGACATCAATATTTTTTGAACTTGCGTACCTAAGTCTTGTTGCTTAGATGTTTGAAATAATCACTGAAATATCAAAGCCCTTTCACGCGAACGAAGTCGCGAGCAGAAGTTGGTTTGTTAATACAGACCGATGTAATTATACATAAAATTTGCGATTTGCAACGAATTTACGTGAAAATAGTTACACAGCTGCAAGTTTTAAGCGAACACGTGGATTTTTACACGCGGCTGAGCTAAGTATTCATAACTCTGAAAGCTGTTAACAGGTTATAGCGTTATACTGCCACCGGTATCAGCGTTTCATAACACTCTTTGTAACATTAAACACATTACGGTAAAGAGTAACACGTGTACTTACCTAATGGACTCTTTGTTATTTAATTTTATTAAGTAATTATTATGAAAAACAAAAAACGTGATTTAAAATAATGCAAGCGCCGTATTATTTTTGTTTAGAATAGAATAGAATAGAATACTCTTTATTATGTACACCATATAGATTACAGACATAAATATAGAAATTTTACAAAGGGTGTGGGTGTTTGAGTATAGTAAAAATAATATGGCGCTTGCATTGTTTTAAATCACGTTTTTGTTTTTACTATTATACTGATGTAATAGGTACCCGTTTTGTATCATTACAAGTTGCGCGCTGTAATGCTTGATTTTCCTTCCTCACTGATGTAATGCTCGAATCTGTAACGTTACATTACAGGCGAATGCTCCTGGTGATGGAGCACCTTTAGCGAAAATAACTCCTTGTTGTGTTCCTAAATGCTCGGAAATTGGAGTCATTTTCCGAAAGACTCTATACTTAGAAGATTATGGATAAAGCTATTCGTAGAGAATAATTTTAATTAAACAGAGTTTGAGGTTATGTCGAAAACATTTTGAAGAAAGTGATTACGAGGAAATAAGCACCATTTAAGGTTTTTAATTCTTTCTCTGCCGAAATGTTTATTGATTTAAAATATTGAAAATAACGAAATATTGGTAAAATATAAAGTAATGAATGAACACCGAATGGAATAAATTAACGAAATGTCAAATTTATTTTAGGCCGTAGGGACCTAGCTTTGGCCATCTGCTTAGGTTTGACCTACCTTCCCCTTTGATAGGCACCGTAGACGGCGACGGGTGATCAGTACGATATTTTGTATAATTTTATGATCACTAGTAAGTTTCATACCTGGTGCCGATCCTGTTGTTCACAAACTAAACTAAATTTAAGTTCAGTGCATCTTTATCTTTCTATTTCATTAAGAAAAGGACAGAAGGTAAATATTAGTTTAGTCCTGTCATATTAGTCAGCGCCTGACGTAATTTTAGTAGGCAAGTTTTTAATCACGTCTAAACTTGTATGGAGTACTGTCAGGTGCAGATTAATTTGACAGGACTAAACTAAAATTTATCTTCTGTGTTTTTCTTAATGGAATAGAAAAAGAAAAGAGATGCACTGAACTTAAATTTAGTTTAGTTTGTGAACAAGGGCGTCGGCACCACTGCATTTGTTTTTAACTACATGGACAGTGGGTTGTTGACGTGTCAAGCGCTTGCTTTGACAGATGCCCTATTTTTTGGGAAAACGTCACTTGTCGATGACAAAATAATGACGTTTAATTGTACGTAATTGAACTAAACGCTTTCACTTAATTATCTTTTATGACAAAGATCCAATGCATAATAAATCAGCATAGTAGTGATATGGTGCCTAAATACTAATTTAATTGAATAACGGTTAACAACTATTCAGAAAAAAATGAATATTCATAGTCTTTGAATAACAAGTCATTTCATACTCGAAATGAATCGTCAATAGGTGCGTTCTGAAACTATTATTCGAAAATAATTTAGAACAAAAAAGAAAAACTAAAATAAGGATAACTTTTTTTTTGTGGCCACTTAAAAAGATATTTCTTGTGTTTTTTATGACCTTAAAAAATAAGGGTATTTTTCATATATATTATATAGCATATAGGGACACTATCGTTTCGTCGCCAGGTACGTTTTGGCCAACCTTCTTTAAGTTCAGTGCATCTTTATCTTTCTATTTCATTAAGAAAAGGACAGAAGGTAAATATTAGTTTAGTCCTGTCATATTAGTCAGCGCCTGACGTAATTTTAGTAGGCAAGCTTTTAATCACGTCTAAACTTGTATGGAGTAGTGTCAGGTGCAGATTAATTTGACAGGACTAAACTAAAATTTATCTTGTCTTTTTCTTAATGGAATAGAAAAAAAAAAGAGATGCACTGAACTCAAATTTAGTTTAGTTTGTGAACGTGCTGATGCCCTTTCAGCACCACTGCATTTGTTTTTAACTACATGGACAGTGGGTTGTTGACGTGTCATCCCAAGTTTTTACTTTAAAACAGAGCCGGCTTAAGAGGGTTTATCCCTTAGAGCCATGTTGGAGATTCAAAATTGATGATTTCCGACGGACAATAAAACCATAATGCGTTTAATTTATAGATGAGATATTGACGTCATATTATTGGGAATTTTACAATCTAGTGCATGGCTGAAAAACATTTTCAATTTTTCGTATAGTTTTCTCATCAGAACCGTTTTTATGCAAGCCTTTTTTCAAACTAGCGATCGACGGTCTAAGCAGATGCGAGATATTAGTAAAACCGTATACGACAAACTTATAACAACATTACTTTATAAAAAATAATAACATTTATTAGTGCATGGCTGAAAAAAAAACACGATTACTGTAAGTTTTCATTCAAGAAAAGTATATTCAAAAGTGTCAATTGTAGCCACTTTTCGAGATATTAAACGTGTTAGTTTAGGATGAAATCTGAAATATTTATATTTTCTTTTAGACCTAGTAAATTAAGACATTTATGTTCTAAAACATGGTTTAAATATTTTTTTGATAACTTATATGTTTATTTTACTATGAATTATTTAGTATTGCTAGAGCGGCGCGCTGAGCGGTGGCGTGAATCCGCGCCGATTATATAGCAATACTAAATAATTCATAGTAAAATAAACATATAAGTTATTAAAAAAAATATTTGAACCATGATTTAGAACATAAATGTCTTAATTTACTAGGTCTAAAAGAAAATATAAATATTTCAGATTTCATCATAAACTAACACGTTTAATATCTCGAAAAGTGGCTACAATTGACACTTTTGAATATACTTTTCTTGAATGAAAACTTACAGTAATCGTATTTTTTTTTCAGCCATACACTAATAAATGTTATTATTTTTTATAAAGTAATATTGTTATAAGTTTGTCGTATACGGTTTTACTAATATCTCGCATCTGCTTAGACCGTCGATCGCTAGTTTGAAAAAAGGCTTGCATAAAAACGGTTCTGATGAGAAAACTATACGAAAAATTGAAAATGTTTTTCAGCCATGCACTAGATTATAAAATTCCCAATAATATGACGTCAATATCTCATCTATAAATTAAACGCATTATGGTTTTATTGTCCGTCGGAAATCATCAATTTTGAATCTCCAACATGGCTCTAAGGGATAAACCCTCTTAAGCATATTGGGCGCCGGGGTGCGATAATCAGCCGGCGCCAACATTTTTTTTTTTTTTAATGGCGTTCACAACAATAAAACGGTCCGGTGCCATAAGTAATAAGGTTCTTGCACGTCGCAAGTCGCAAAGCGAATATGCCGAAAGCTGCATGAGGCATATATAAACAATATTGGTGCCTACATCTTTAAAGGTGTAATGAATATCTGTTCAGTAATTTTTAAAACGGATTATGATTACTCATGGTATAAGACGATTGGCTTGCGCCCCCTAAAACCCTGAGCCCGGGCGCCACGCACCCCTTGCACCCCCTGGTAAAGACGGCCCTGCTTTAAAATATTGTAAATACCCCAGCTTCCTAGCATAATGACCTTTTGGGCTTTTGGGATTTTCTTTTTGTTTTAAACTTTTTTTTTAAAGTTTCTATGACTGTGTTTATTTTGTGATTCTCCTGTGCGAGCCGCAATGAATGCTTTGCTTTCTTTAAAAGATAACACGCTAATTACGTAATACACTTTCAAAAATCACAATCTGTATCATTTTGAAGGATATTGCTAATCCATTGCTTCAATTGTTCGAAAAATTTGTAACAACGTATTTAACGCAATGAATTTTGTTGAACTGTCAAATTGAAAGCCATTGTTACCTACTGTTAGTGTATTACGCAACTACCCCGCAGCACTGCGCCGTATGAACGGCCGCTTATACATTCCTCTTTAAATAAAATATGATAAAGAAAGAAAAATGAGATATAAAGTGTGTAGCGTGAGTCCCAATTAACTTCAGCGGCGCAGTTGAAAGCGTTGTTGAATAATTAACCGCGGGCGGGTCCGACCCTTATCATCCCATGTTTCGTTTCGCTACACTTTCCATAGTTTAGTCTCTTTTGTATAACGTGTTCTGTTCAGCAGACAATCACTGAATTACATATCTAGTTTCTCTTTAATTCAAAATCTCTTTAAAAATAATAGCTGAGAATGGAGATAACGGGCGGTCGACCGTGAAGAGAGACCTTACATTATACAGGGTGTTTGGCAGAACGTTGAACATACGAAAATGGTGGATAGGTGGGGTCATCCGCTACTTACTCAGCCCTAATTTATTTGGCCCTGGCCGCCTGGATATTTAAAAAAAAAATTTTTTGCCTTCTTCTAGTTTCACCACTTTCTTAACTTTAAAGTGTAATTTTTATTAAAAATGGGTAAAACAGGCAATTTTTTTTTTAATCATTACGTCTTAACACTTTAAAGTTAAAAAAGTGGTGAAACTAGAAAAAAGAAAATTTTTTTTTTTTAATATCAGGGGGTCAGAGCCAAATAAATTAGGGCTGAGTAAGTAGCGGATGACCCCACCTATCCACCATTTTCGTATGTTCAACGTTCTGCCAAACACCCTGTATAAAAATTACCGTCGTAAACGCTGACATTTATTATTTCCACGTGGAATACTCGGAGTTTTATGTTGAAGTTAAATTATAAAGCGTTAGGAAAAGACTGCGGAGATAAACACCTAAGTAAAGAAGTTAGGAACGGTAACTAAATGTTAGTTTTACGCGATATTATTTGTAATGGAGTCGTTTTAAAGTCTCAGGAAGGACGTTAAGTCGTTAGTTCCGGCTGTCATTCGTGGATCTTTGACCACCGTTACGGGTTTTCGGAAGCCCGAATGTCCGACAAGCAGTCTTACGATGGTTTATCGTATTATCTACCGCGTAGCTCGATTGTGGAAGTCAGATAGGTACCTCATCGCTCCATATAAAATACTGGTATTCAGCTGCATCCAGTTAGACTGGAAGCCGATCCCAATATATTTGGGTGAAGGCTAGACAGATGATGATGAGTTTTAAAGAATAAATGTTTTATAATAAACAGGGTGATAGGCCGATCGACGCGCTAACTGTACTCATGAATTCAGCACTTGATGCTAGCATCAAGTGCTGAATTCATGAGTACAGTACCCCCAGAGTAAAAATTTTTCGTCAGTTATAAAAAAAAAAACTATGCAGCTACATAGAAAAGTGCAATACCTACGTGGTCAAAACGTATGAAAAAGCATTTTTTTTTTTTTAATAATTCATGTAAAGTTCAACGCCCCCTGCGGTGAACAATCAGTGAAAAGATTGATTCAGAATCATGTGCTGAATGCACGATAACAGACTGCGCGTCCCTGCCACCCTGTATGTTATAAAACTTCCATCCTCGCAAGATTTAGTAGCCTTGCAAAATTGTATACGACACAAAAAACCCATAAAGAAACTGTAGTAAAATTACTCAGTAGCCTCTTTCCAATGTTTCATTCAATTTAGCTTCTTTGCAATACACTTTGCTTCTTTATACAACGTACAACCTATTCAGCTTGGCTTAACATAGTCGAATATAAATCCTGTGATAATTCTATACATGCCAAGTTTATTCGTAGCGATTCAGAAGCGACCGCTTTTCAACGTAACATACATATGTATATTGTTAATAAACGCTTGGAATCCATTGGGAGTTGAGCGAAAAATTGCTTAGCTATGCAAAAATCTGAACTGCTTGTGCACGGAGAGAAAAATTACTGTGCTGTCTTATAATCTGAGTGCATTTCAATGGTAATGGAAAAATTACCATGCTAGCACAGTAAAAATTCTTATGCTGAACAGTAAAGTTTATTGGACAAATAGTGAATCTTTCCTAATCTCACTCAGAAAATTTTCTGTAGATGTCACTTGCACTCACTTTACAGTGACGAGCACAGTAATTTTTCTAAGAATTTTCTCTCCGTGTGATAGTCATGTTCAGAGGGCTTAGACAAGCCCAAGGCAATCGCATCGCTTTCAAAGCGTTTCGTATTTCTACAACGACTTATTAACAGCACCTAATTGCGTAAGACACTTTCAATCACAAACTCGATCATTTTGAAGGATATTGCTGATCCATTGCTTCATATGTTCGAAAAATTTACCTGCTCAACAACGTAAATAACGCAATGAATGTTGTTGAACTGTCAAAATGAAAGCCATTGCTACTGTTATGTGTGTTATGCAGTTACCTCGCAGGATTGACATACTTGCTTTTTGGTAGCTTATCTCAATCCAATAGATTGTGAATTCTTTTGACTTTTCCATCATCATTATCACTGATAGAATGTCACTTTATTTAGGCCCTCACCTAGTTTATAGGTATAGAAACTTGAATACCGGTTGAATCACTACATAGTATAAAACAAAGTCGCTTCCCTGTCTGTCTGTCCCTATATATGCTTAGATCTTTAAAACTACGCCACGGATTTTGATGCGGTTTTTTTTAATATATAGAGTGATTCAAGAGGAAGGTTTATATGTATACATGCATAATATAGTAGAGAAACACTGATAATTTTAGAGGTTTCTAATGTGATGTCGTAAATAAACACATTTTTTGCGCTTACATTGTAAACGCTGGCTGAACCCGTCGAGATAGATCAAAATAATGTACTACAGTATTGTACACCTTAAAAAGGTCTACAAAAAAGTCCGCGATGGTATATGTCTATCTCTTAGGGATAACCCGCAATAACCATTTTTATCCTATACTTTTTACGAAAAAAATTATCAGTGTTTCTCCATTGCACCCGTGCGAAGCCGGGGCGGGTCGCTAGTAAAAAATAAAAATGAATTGTTTGCCATAAAGGTACATCATTGTGCGATACTCGTATTTCATATTTCGCTCAACTCGGCACTTAATTTTACGTTTGACATCAACAATATCTCTCAAATTGTTATGATGTTTGATTTTGAATGATATGAAAAAAACAGGGTGGTAGGGGCATCGACGCGCAACATGCCTGTTACCATGGGTTCAGTAAATGATTCAGAACCCCACTGCGCGGAAATTTTTCATCGGATGAAAAAAAAAATGGATGTTCCATACATTTTGCCGCGTAGATATTGCCGTCTATGAAACAGCAGTTTTTTTTTTTTAAATAACTGGCAACAAATTTCTTCGCTAGGGGTCTCTAAAATCATGTGTTGAATTCAAGGTAACAGTTTGCGCGTCGATTTCCCTGCATTTAATAATCGTAGCCCTAATAATTCCCATTTTAATGTCCCAAAAAATATTAATGTGACTATAGGTACACTTCAATATAATAAATGTGCCTATTTGTATGTGCCTTAAATATTTCCCATTTTCGTGTTCTATAACAGCTAAAAATGGTATAGTTACGTATAAAATGTAGTATCAACTAGGAACACACATTGTGGTAGTTTCATGTCTTTAAATTATAATAATAAGAATTTCGTTAGTAAATCCGTTTTACAATTTAACATAGTTGCAAACACCTATTTGCTAATGAAAAACGTAGCTTACCAAACAATCGCATATCTTTAAGTGTACCACCAAAATCAAACTTTTAACAAGTAAAAGAAAATTGAAACTCACCATTATCATTAAGTCGGTCTGGAGCCTCGAGTCTGAGGATATAAAGACATCTGTGTCGGTCCTCGTCCAGCGTACGAGCGTCCCCCCCGCGACCACCTCCCCCTCCCAGCGAGACCCTTCCTTTATATCTATGACGTGACTATCCACTTCGATAATCTGTAGGTTCTGAGGCACGTTAGGGTCATACTTCAAGTATTTGTCCTGTTTTGAATCTATATCGTAACGTTTAGAGTGTTTCATCAGGTCCAGCATCTGTTTGTCTCGTTTTTTTTCTCGCATAGCTATACTTAGTGGTATGGGGGTGGCGATGTGGACTGAGAGTTGATGAGCGTCGTGCGGGATCATTGTCATACGGGTCCAAGCTAAAACATAATAACTTCAGTAAATAATACAGTAAGTAAAAAGTACCAAGACAATGCCCCGTTCACTAGACATAATATTTTTTGCCTTTCTTTTCTGTTAGTTTAAATATCATCGTGCGAAAAAGGATTACATCCCTGATGCGCTGAGTGCGTGGGAGCGTTAACGACATTCTGAAGATCATCAGTTTGCCATGTTGCACCATTATGGCCCATTGAGTACCTACATATACAATGCATCAGGTGAGTGAAACAGCCGTGCGATTCTGTAACCATCTCACCGTGAAAGCTTGGGTGAAGTGAGCGTGGAGTGAGCTGTCATTCGGTAGGGACTAACACTATTAAGTGCTCACTTCACTCATGATTTCACGGTGAGATTTTCACAGAATCGAGTTTTTCACAACATTTACATAAAGAAGCCTTTTCAGTTGGACTGATATTTGGGAAACAAACCTGTGTAAACATTTACGTGTGGACTACCTACCATTTTTTATTCTACAACTTACAGACCAAGATTAAACATCCCAAGAAATTTGCTTAGTTTAATCCAAGATTCTCTTTGTAGTGGTAAATCGTGGTCTGTGGAAAGCACTATTTTAAAGTAAGAAATTGTATTGAATTTTACCACCTCGTCTTGGCAGTTTCTTATCCCTAGACAAGTTAAAGTTAATCAATCGCCTAGGCGTATTAATTCCAATCCTAGAAACCGCAGCAAAACTCAAATATCTCCACAGTTGGATGTCCCAGCCGGTCTTTGACCTCCACAAAATATTAGAGGACTTAGATTCAGTCAGACGTAGTTTATCTGATTCGTCGACTGAGCTATTCTGAATGAAATCTAAGTGAATTACTATTTCGCTCCAAAACGTTCACTTATTCTCTAAAATCTCGCTCCTAGATAAAACCGACGGGTTCAGCTTGCTCGTTTTGTTCGAAAGCGTTTGAAGGAAAAGTTTTAACTATCCAGGCGATAAAATCTTCTAATTGTTTTAGCAGTTAATTGCCTTTTTAATGGCGTTTTTGTGCAGGTTAGGTCATAAGAATAAACAGTTTAGGAATTGGTTTTGGAGTAGGCTAAATCTTAATTGGTTCATAATAGATTTTTGGGTCGTTAATTATTTTACCTTTTTTTTTTTGTGTAATCCTCTTGGATACCCTCCGTCTGGGAAGAACGGAGGGTTATGTCGGACTCCTACCGACGAAAACCCCAATGTTCCTAGTTCCAAGAGTCGGGCCTGGGAGATACTTGTACAGACGCCAGCACATCAAGCTGCTACAATCTGTCAAATTTCTTTAATAGATTTTCAACTTTATCGCTAACGCATACGGTTCAAAGTTGATTGGGAAAATTTGACAGTTTTGGGTAGCTTGATGTGCTGGCGTCTGTACATTCACCGCACCCCGACTGGTATCAGCCCGCCATGCCTAGCCGGCCCCATTAACAAGTGCGGCCGATCCCACGACCGCACGTCTTCCCATTATGGCGCTCATATATCAACCCTACAGCGCATAGTGTCCCACATATGAGACATACCAAAAAATGTCTTATATTTTAAAAATCGATCCAAGTAGCGTGATATAGTGTTGACAAGAGTAACTATTATGTATTTTACTTTAGAATTTAGTACCATATATTTTGGATAGATCTGAATAAATATTTATTTATGTTTTCTTTAAATCGGTAGGTACTTTGAATACGATTAAGGATCGGCGTATAATAATCGCAAAAAAATGATAAAATTGTATTTTCAGTGTCGAAATAATTAGTAGAGATAGGTTCATGTTCATATTTGTCATTTTACGTGTAATCTTGTAATATCTTTGATACTACGTAACACAGATTTAAATTATAATGCATAATGTGCCATACACAAAAACATACGTTTCTATTGAGTTATGATTTTTCTAAATATTTTTTTTGAGAAATGGCATCATATTTGCAGGTTAATGTATTTTTTTTTAGCTGATAAGAAAAATCATGCTCTGTAGGGTTAAAATATAGCGTGCCACCTCTTTACTAGAATATGTCCATAAGCATCCTTACCATTGCCAAGTTGTCGTGTGTACACGTGCGTGTTATTGTTGCAGTAACCATCAGGACACCAGTTGCAGACACTGTCTGAAGAATTGCAGTGGCCTTGCACACATGTACCCTGAGAAAATACCAAGACGGTAAAGACACAACATACTCGTGCACGAGAATACTACATAGATCTATACTACACTACCTGGGCGTTAATGTGGCGCATCGAGGTTTAGAAAGGAAGTGTCCACAGTCATTTTTAATTATTTTTGCTGAATTCCTTTTAATTCATTTTATTAAATACTATCTGACCCGACAGACGTCGTCTTATCCAAAAAATAGTTACAAAAATCCCATAGAAAAAAGGAGTTTCAGTTTCACCCATTTTTCAAATTTTCCAGGTATATTTTCCAATTTTTGTTTATCTAAAAACCTTATTCGGACATTACCCCTAACATTCGGACCTTATTTTTGGACATTAACCTTATTCGGCATTTCATGTTTATTTATATAGATAACTATTTTAACTATATAATTTTATAGTTATAGTAATTGTATACTTTAGTTTACTATTTTATCAAATTTTATTAAATGAAATATTTACATAACTTAAATATAAATTTACGTCGTTTGCCATTAAGCGGGACCTACTGGGTCGTAAGTTTGACACATTTTGATCGTCTGACATGCGGCAAGTGTCTCCAGACTACAACCCAATTCCATATAGGCGTGGGCAGAGAGAGATGAAAAGAGAGTAGGCCTTTGTCCAGCAGTGGGACATTACCGGCTAATAAAAAAAAATATAAACGTCATATTATGACACTACAGCTCTCGAAACCGAAGTTTTCACAAAACATGATGTGCCGCGTTCTGTGGAAGTATAGATATCTACTTACATTAGTAAAAGGAAAACGGTGTCACAAGCTCACAATGAAACGATGAAAAATTAAAAAGTTTTTTTTCGGGGAAGTTTCGTTGAGAGTTTTCCCAATTTGCCCTAAAAAATGGCTCGGGCTGGGACCTCTTAATTAAGTTAATATTAGGTATAATGACTGCACTTTATTATAAGTGAGTGGTACTTAATTTATCTTAGTCTGATCATTTTTGATGATGATTTTCTGGGACATTTTCACACATAATAAATAAAAAATATTAACTTTACATAAATAAATAACAAAATGAAAACGGCTGGGTAATTGCGTAATATACTAACAGTAGCAATGAGCTTCATTTTGGCACTTCAACAAGATTACGTTATTTACGTTGCTGAACAGACAAATTTTTCGAAGAATTGAAGTCTATGTCAATGAATTAGCAATATCCTTCAAAATGATTCAGATTTTGATTGATAGTTTGTTAGGGTGCTTACAAAAGTTTTCCGGTACAGATCGCTGCAGGTTGATCTTCGTAAGGAAACGGTCACACTATTTTACCTGTTGCTTTATGTGTGTACGCATAAGGTTATACGGAGATATTTTACCTGCACTGATCGGTACCGGCTTGTCTTAACCGGGAACTCGCGTCTTTGTATAAGCACCTTTACGCAATTAGGGTGCGAACCCTCCATTTTTTAGAATGCGAAGAGAGCTAAGTAAATGTAGTTTGGGCGATGACTTCCAAACGTGTGAGTAAGCGTTTATAGATTCTTTACGGATTTTATTACATAGACCCCAATTCTAAAGCTTTCAGCATATTTTGGAACCCGTAGCCATAGGTTGTTTGAATAAAGTACCTAATCTACGTATTACCAAGCCAGTCTTTGCGTATAAATGGTTATAAAGTATTAGTTGGTTGACCATTATAGTAGGACAAGCCGTGTGCCCCGAGAGATTTCCGATCGGCAAAAATGACAAAATTCCATACAAAGTTTCAACCCCTATTGAACCCTTTCGGGCATTTTCGTTATGTAAGAATCTCTTGTGTAAAATTGCACGCTGCTAGACACAGCGGCTTAGGATGTGGGCTGTCTATAAGTGAATGAATGAATTTGAGATTTTTATTAAGGATTGTTTTTATTTTTTATTTTTATTAAAGAGTGTTTTACCTGAAAGCAGACGTCATAAGGTCTGCTGTAGCTGCACGGTGTACCGTTGGGCAGAGCTCCGAAGTTGGACGGACCTCCGCCGCCGTAGTCCACACACCAGACCTCACAGTGCTGGGTTTCTAATAAATGTAATATAAAATGTTTGAATAAATACTACAGTACCTAGTTCTCTCTAAATCCATCCAAAGATTGTCTTTAAAACATCGCCTTTAGCGATATGACCGCCCATTGTGTCACGCCTTGTAAAATCTGTACGTTTATAATATTTATGGTATACATAATAAAGAATATTCTATGCTATTTAATGTCCAAGGAAACTTTTGAATCTGAACTAGACAGATTCTGTGTCCCCGTCTTTACCGCTCTAGTCGTAAAAGATGTTTCCAACCGAAAGAAGGGCATAAACTTACAGGGATAAGTATAAATCAGCCTACAATTAATTTGTAGTGTGGTTTTGTATAGAAAAGGAGCCAGTTATGTGATTAATGTGATTTTGAAAGCATTGCCTAGAAAACAAAATGCCTGAAAAATAAATTTAGTTTCTAATATTTTATTTTTGAATTGCCTATTAAATCATGTAGTTTTGTATTTTTCTAAGCCCCTCTGAATTACAGAGCAACAGGCACATAACGCAGGTAGCGCTTTGAGTTGACCGCTTGAATTTAACATAGAAAAGTTGGAACCAGTGTTGTTGTTCATTGTCACTCAATACAAATCAATTGACGATCTGCTACAAGAAAAATGTTCGCAAAAAGGAACCCTTCAATATAACAGTGGGACATGTCATTGCATCATAATTATGCTGTAGGTACCTGCAATATTACAAAATACTCTTCCAAAACGAACCATTAGGGTGAAGGTAAGGTATGAAGCGAGCATGTTGTCGTAGACAGATGTCAGCGCGCGCGTCGCGTGTGTCTGCGCATGTCACACCTGCCCAACACGTGCGGACTTGGAAACCCGCGCCCTCGCAAGCACTCTCCGATGTTAAGCTGAAATGTGAAAAGAAGAAGATGTGTGGATTGTGAAATGAAGGTTCATCGATCTTCTCCTTCTTTCATATCAAATTGTTGAATTTCCAATGTAACTGAATATAACTAGGTAAGATCGTATCGATCTAAACGCGATTTGACGTAATTGTTTTGAAATCTCTAAAAAAGCGCCTAATGTTTTATCATATATTCCGTTAAAAAAACTATAATTTCAAACAAAAAACACACCTATTTATAAAATAGTTAAAATCACTATATTCTACTCACCCTTTATACCTGCACCGTCGGAGGCGCGTACTCAAGCCATACCCGCAGTCGGCACTGCACTCACTCCACTTCCCCCAGTCACTCCACTCAGGTCTCTCATTGTCCCTCTCCCTATCCTCTAACGTATGTTCAGTCATTTCTGTATGTTTCCTTTCTGGCTCAGTCTTTATAGCATGACCGGGCATCGGCTCGCATATGCGGTCTACGCACCACTGCAAAAAATAATCGTAAAATCATAAAAAAGTGTGCGGTCGAGCGACCTCCGCCATGAATGATGTTCCTTACTCGTATACAACGTGTAACGTTAAATGCGCAAAACCTCAGACACCCCAACTGATTTTAAATTCAATTGACCTATTTCAGAGAGAAAATAAGTCATTAAAAAAATTGTAAAGGTTTTATGTGCTGTTTTAGTTTTACTGGCCATTCTGATCGTTTCTTGCGTCTGCGACGACGCTTTATCGGGGGGGGGGGAGTCATCACCGGGCCGCTGCGCCGCGCTGACGTTGACTTACTTGACCTATTAATAAATAGACACGGCAACGTTTTTAATGAAGATTTTTTGAAAAATGTGACCTATATTA
Source organism: Eremobia ochroleuca (assembly GCA_949629135.1). Classification (NCBI taxonomy): domain Eukaryota; kingdom Metazoa; phylum Arthropoda; class Insecta; order Lepidoptera; family Noctuidae; genus Eremobia; species Eremobia ochroleuca. The sequence continues at coordinate 6,417,917 of OX451389.1, forward strand.
AAAAGTGGATCAATTAATTCTGCTCGTTATTCTGATCAAACTATTTTCAGGTTTTGCGCATTTAACCTTACACGTTGTATATACGTACAAAATAGAATGAAACAGAGAGAAGGAGAAAGTGTGAATTTAATACGCGTTTTTAAAACAGATTCATCAAGTAAACGTTTATAGAAGTTATCAAAAAGTTGTCGTTCATTTTGAACTCATTATTGGCATCAGCACCCTCGAAAACCATGACAACTTTGTATCTCTCTCTCTCTCACACACACATAGAAACTCAGATAACTCATATACGAAAAAAAGGAAAAAAAAAGACAGTTGTATGGAAGGGGTAACGCTTCATGACGATTTCAACCAGTTTACCCCTACCGCAAGCCGTTAGAATAAGTACGAGTATCTTAACTTTATTGAGAGAAGCAAGTACCTAATTGGTACGTTTTTTACCCTAAAATAGTGTATCACAAAACCCCTCTGATGAACCCTTCACCACCCTTGGTTGACTGGTAGAGAATGCCTAAGGCATTAAGTCCGCCTTTATACCTTTTTTTGTGCGAAAACTTTAAATAAATAAATAAATAAATTCGACGAGCGTGATAACATATCATAATTAGACCTATGTTTCTCGAAAATTCGAGCGTGAAGAGCTTTCTTCACAGAAATTCATAATAAGTAACTTATTTATTAAGATAAGCTTTAATCTAGTGGCATGTGCCAAGAGATGAAAGCAGAAAACCTCACTATCAAATATTTATAAGGTTAGTCTAAGTAGAGTGGCGTGGATTCGTCGACAAGACTCGGCTCATGAAAGGTAACGAAAGTGAACGATGATACTGTTGATAAATCTGGTTTCAGCGAATTTTATATTCGATTTATCAATCCTTGCAACCCTCGCCGTCAGACTTTTACGGTCGAAATCGACACAAAAGTTATAAAATGGAAAGCGTGTCTGTTATTGGATATAAAGATTTCAGTTCAAAGGAAATGATATAGCCAATAATACTTAAGTATATATTTTTACTTTAGCTCGCTCTTTTCGGTACAACGAAACAAGACAGTGAACAATAAAATTATTACTATCTCGATGTTTCTGTTAAGCTTCAAAGCGGCTTTATTATAAGGAGATTAGAAAGTCCTGCAATCTGAGGAGCAATTTTATGTTTGTTTCTTTTTATAATATAAGTAGGTAGCTACTTTTGATTTACTATCTGTCAAGGGAACGGTTCTTCTATTGTGTTCGTCTTTGTTTTAAATTATTTCGTTTACAAAAAGTAGATAAACCACGGAGAGTTTTTACTATGTGATCTACAACTAATTATGTAGGTATATTCAAGCATTTCTGCTGTCACACAAGTGTTTGAACTCTCGATGACAAGCTTCTTCACGAATTCCAAGAACAACATTGAGACGCGTTGTGCGGTCCTATAAGTAATGCTGATTACTTTCTCAGAAGTTTCAACAAGGGATCTTCTTCGACTTTCAGAATAAAACAGGCTGGTTTTAAATTAAACGAGTTCAGTCCTTATTGAAATGTCCTCGGGCTGAAATTGGTTTTAAATTGTCATTGAATTTCGAATTGGCATGAAAGCGCTCTAGGACTGCTGTGTTATTTCACGCCTGCGCACAATGGCACTCGCGTCGGTGGCGGTGTTTATCTGGCGGTACCAGCAGTCGTCATTTGCATAGCTTGAAAAACATATTCACAAAGGATTTCATCGAATTTATGCGCACACACGTGCCCTCCGTGTGCGACCGATGGAATCCTTAGTAAGGTATGCGACGGCGACACGTGAACACAAATACTATGTTCTATTTTCCTGGAAATGTAGATTTTGCCTGTTAAATGGCTATACTAATGTTGTTCGACTGAGTACGGAATTTATTTTCATTAATAAATTACAATATAAATGCTTGTCAATCATCTTCCTGTCAGCGGGATTAATGCCAGCTGTTAGCTTAGTGCCTTTCGGCTTTATTATTTTCACTTTGCAGAGGCTTTTGTAACTAGTTACTTCAGAAGCAGGCTTTGCTACATTTAGTGGTACAGTGAAAGTAACCTACAACATAAACCTACAACATACGAACTTCAGAAATGGACTAACCACTACTACTATAAACATTGTCTACAGCTCCAATTCCTTGCAACGTTGTACTGTGATTATAGTTCATATTATACAATCGTCGCCTTGGAGGCCAATGGAGCTAAGCCACAATTTTTGCGAAATGGAGTTAAGTGCATTAACGAACTCACAAAGAGCCATACTTTATAATATAAAGTCTCGTCACTCTTATTAAAACTACACTTACATTTATTGGCAAATTTAAAAATAACCTGCTTACAGTTATGATATCTATTAGAAGTATTGACTAATATAAAGTATGGGTCTTTGTGAGTACGTTAATGCACTTAACTCCATTTCGCTAAAATTGTGGCTTAGCTCCATTGGCCTCCAAGGCGACGCAATTTGGGCAAATGTCGGTGTGATTCGGTAGGTTACCTTGTTGTGGTGATCACCGGGGCGGTTTTAGTGAGGTAAGAGTCCCACACTACCTGGTCTTTTTCCTAAAAGTCCAGGTGCCTTTTGAAGGTTTCCCCCCGTAAACAAAAAAAAAAATAAGGTTACCTTGTTGTGACCGCAGGGCGTGCCCTCGAGTGGCGGCGCGCGCTTGGTGTGGCAGACGTGCGGCTTGGCGCGGTGGGCGCACCACAGCCGTGAGCAGGCCGACCGCACCTTCACTGACTTGCATACTGAGAACCTAAAGAAAGAAAAAATTCAACAATAGTAAGAATAGCTGTCGTGAAGGTGAGCCTTAACTATAGCTGTCGGTCAGTTCGGCCTGATGTGCCAAAATCCGTACCATGGGTTGAAGATTGAGATTGATTGCCTAGTATGTCCGCAAGGATTTAAAGCTGTACAGTCTGATCGTTTGTGCCCGTACCTATATTAATCTCTTCATGTAGGTAGGTTACTACAAACCTAAAAAACAAAAACATTCTAATTATCTCCGAATCTACTAGACCGATTAAGGCGATACCAAAATAAATTCCATTTTATTCTATTTTTCTGTTCTGTTTTTTCTTGTCTGTTTATATATGTGTGTACATAAATGGTAAAATAAATAAATAAATAATAAATTGGGAGTTTTTTCGTAACCATTTATTACACAATTACAGCACGTGTGGATTTAATTTTTGGTTATATGTTTATTGACTATTTGATTAATACTTTGACTGAAGGAAAACGCAATTGGAATAAATTTCCTAAATAGAATTTAATTCTGAAAATACCTCTACTTTTTTATAGTTTTTTCTGTAATTCTAAAATCATAAGTAATTTCATTGCAAAATTGCATTCAAAATATACGTAATAGGTAATTGAAAACTCTAGATGTAAATGTTTTTAATGCAAAGCTTAATTTATTTTTAAACAATTTTTATTTTGTTTGGCGCTTACGTTATCTTATTTTGGTTCCAGCGCAACTTTGCGCTCTCTTTTTTTCGCATGTGGAAGTAATTGACTCTATCGCTTTCTTCTTTCTTTCTTGCCCAGTTCACCTGCGGTCTTTGTCAGTAACGTTTTATGTATCGCCTTAAGTTGAAATTTGGTAAACATATCAATTTCTGTGACCCAAACGCAAAGGTGTGACGTAAATAGACGAAATCTGTCGTCACTTTTCGGGGGCAAGATGGAACTTTAAAAAAAAAATGCAAACTGCATAGTGTGACATATTAAATGAAAGGGCTTGTGGTGAGAATCTCAAATATATTTTTTGTAATTTTAAAATAAAAAGTTTCGAAGTTATTCAAGAAAATAGACGAAAATTGAAAACTTCGTTGTCCGTCTGTCTGGCCTTCTGTCAAGACCCTTTTTCTCAAGAACGCGCGGAGTTATCAACGCAATCAAAAGATACGGGCGTTTATTTTCCGTTTATGCCGCATATTTTGACACTCGCAAGGAAATCAAAACCTATGGGGTACTTCCCGTTGACCTAGAATCATGAAATTTGGCAAGAAGCAATGTCATGTAGCTCAAGTAAAGGAAAAAAATCCAAAAACCGTAAATTTGTAGTTACATAAATGTACTTACAAATTTGTAAGGAACCCTCAGTGTGCGAGTCAGATTCGCACTTGACTGGTTTTTTCATATAACTTTTATCATAAGCCAGTCACAGTAGACACACAAATCGTGTTTGGTCGCAAAAAAAATGTATTGTACTAATTATTTTTGTGGGATGTTTTTAGGTTAGATACGAGTACCAATAGTGTAAAACCATATTTGCAGTTTCGAGAGACCTGTGCTAACTGTGTGGTGCTCGAAAAACCTTGAAATTTTCGGATTTCTTTCAGTTTTTGTCTTTTAACTTCTAGCATCCTAAGGAAAAGTCACCCAAATCATTTTTAAAGTATACAAAACTGCATCTCGAGTTTTATTGGACCTACAGAGCTATGACAGCGATCAAATTTTGTATAGCTTAAAAATGTATAGGGTGACTTTTCCGTAGGATGCACCCATTAGCGCGTGGGAGTATCCCCCGTCATTCCCCCACCTTTCTTCTCACTTCAGGAATATCAGGATAGTACTTCTATTGTACTCTATACCTCTTGCCTTGACCGAAAGCAAAATACAAAGACCACCATTTTTTAATCCCATTCTTTACCTGCGCAAGTAGTTGTAAAATTTAATTAACTGTCTGAATCATTGATTCCCATAGTGGTTCAGTTGGACCCCCAGAAGTCCCCGGGAGACTCGACGGAGGTATACGTTAGTTCTAATCTTCACATTTTTTGTCGAGTTTTGGGAATATGGTAGAAATGTAGTTGCAGGGGTCCACCGGAACCGGCAAAATTTTTAAAGTGGTCTGTGAGAAAAAAGTTTGGGAACCTCGGGTCTAAATAAACCAGGAGATAATTAAAATGCGCAGTTTTTAATACTTACCCAGAAGTTGGTTGTATATAGAATGTGATTTGCAATAGAACGATATTTTGTCACTGTAGTGTCTACTGAAAATAAAATAAAATCACCCTTGAAAAATTACAAAAAAAAAAAAATCCGGGTTCCCAGTATTAGCCAATCCCGGTATTGGAAGCCCCACTTACAATCCATTGTAGTAAATAATAATCTGACGAACCAATTTGCGTACATAGTTCTATAGATATCGATTGTAAATCGTCCCGAATTTGGATCGAAAATGTATTTAAATTTCATGCTGATGAAATATTTGGGTTGTAGTAGGCTTCATATTACGTAAAAAAACTGTACATACAGTCTGTTTTATCCGTGTATTATGTATAGAGATGAGTTCCGTGATCTTTGATTTTAATTTATTCAATACTAGCGGCCCGCCCCAGCTTCGCATGGGTACAATGTTTTTTCGAATTTCCGAAATTTTCTTTCATACAAACCTTGTACTGGCAATACACAATAAAAAAATAACTATGCAGTTTGATGCAGTCATTTGGAAGTTATACGCGTACAGACATTTCGGCGACTTTGTTTTATACTATGTAAAGACAAAAAAAAATATATTCTTGTTCCTTTCTTTTTTTTCCTTTCCTTTCCTTACAGGATAAGGAAAGGTAAAATTAAAATAACTTTAATGATTTACGGGAGTTTTCTTTGTAATCTTCACAGTTAGGTACCTACTATTGTAATCAAATATGTTTAACACTTACTGTATCTCGTTTTGTTTATTAATAAACTAGCGACCCGCCCCGGCTTCGCACGGGTGCAATGCTGATCACTATCACTACATAGTATAAAACAACGTCGCTTCCCGCTGTCTGTCTGTCTCTATGTATATGCTTAGAACTTTAAAAATAAGCAACGGATTTTGATGCGGTTTTGTTTAGTAGATAGAGTGATTCAAGAGGAAGGTTTATATGTATAATACATGCATAATAACACTGATAATTTTAGAGCCATTATTTCTCTTAAAAAGTATAGGATAAAAATGGTTATTGTGGGTTATCCCTAATAGATAGACATATGCCATCGCGGACTTTTTTGTAGACCTTTTTAAGGTTTACAATACTGTAGTACATTATTTTGATCTATCTCGTAGGGTTAAGCCAGCGTTTGCAATGTAAGAGCAAAAAAATGTGTTTATTTACGACATCCCATTAGAAACCTCTAAAATGATCAGTGTTTTCCTACTATATTATACATGTATTATACATATAAACCTTCCTCTTGAATTACTCTATCTATTAAAAAAAACCGCATCAAAATCCGTTGCGTAGTTTTAAAGATTTAAGCATACATAGGGACAGACAGCGGGAAGCGACTTTGTTTTATACTATGTAGTGATGTTTTATACTATGTAGTGATGAAACACGCTGTATATTCGAGTTACAAGAGCTTAAAATTCTTATGACTTATTTATAAAGAACACCATTGGACGAGATGATAGGCTGTTGATACTCTCATTATTATGCATTGAAATCTTTGAATAATATATTTATCGTACTTTTACTGGCTCTTACTCCAAGAACCCTAGAAATTGAAGAGCCAAGTTAATTTAGGGCTTGGAGTATTCCACTCAAAGAGAAGTCAAAGAAGGCACTTGTGAAAGTATAGATGGGTACTTCAAGGAGCATAAGCATGATCAGCCTATACTCTTCCCACTGCTGGGACACAGGTGACCTTTCAGTGAGACGGAGTGGGCCAAAATCCACCACGCGGTTCCAGTGCGGGTTGGCGGATGTCACATGTCTTCGAATCTTTAGTTCTAGGACACGCCGGTTTCCTCACGCGATGTTTTCCTTCACCGTTTCAAAGCAGGGGTGACGAAATAATTTACACAAGATAAAGTGCCTGCTTCGGTTCGAACCCACTACTTAATTCTCGTAAGTCGCGATCGTTACCACTGGCGGAGCATACGTGATGGTATTTAATAAAAGCTGAAGAAAATATAATTTATAAGGATAATATGACGGATTCGATCATCGCAAAGTCTAATAGTGCACATGTTGTGATGAAATAAATAGGGGGGGGGGGGGGTCATGAGTCGATCGATCAGGTTAGGCTTCGCTTGCCGCGGTTGGACCGTGGATGGGTGACCATCTCCACATACCAAGGCCCCTCCGTGCCTCGGAAAGCACGTTAAGCCGTTGGTCCCGGCTGTCATTCGTGAATCTTTGACAGTAGTAACGGGTAGTCAGTAGCCCGAAAGTCAGACAACCAGTCATACCAAGGGGTATCGTATTACCCAGTAACTGGGTTGTGGAGGTCAGATAGGCAGTCGCTCCATGTAAAGTACTGGTATTCAGCTGCATCCGGTTAGACTGGAAGCCGAACCAACATAGTTGGGAAAAGGTAGGCAGATGATGATGATGATTTAAATGAATAATTTGAATCATACAAAATAATCCCGTATTCCTCAAACAATTTCCTCTAAATGTGTTCCAGACATGAAGGATGGAATCACAACTAATTTATATTTTTAGTGGTTAAGAATCTTACAGGAATGCCTTTGTTTATTATAGCTACTACATCAACATAAGCATCTTATAATAAAGGTTATAACCAACAAAAAATACAGTGTTAAAAATCATAGCACCATAATTAAGTTTAATGAGTCTGAAGTATCTAATTCGGTAAGATAATGATTGGTTATAAGATGGCCGCAATGTAACAAAATACTGCAAACACAGACTGTAGCTAGGATTTCAGAGTGGCTTCAAAGGAAGCGGCGCCGACGGACAGTACTAATAAGCTGAAGACGGCGAGATTGTGCTCCGGGCTACAGATCTACAGACATAATTACAGCCATGATATACATAGTAATGGGATAAAAAACCTTTTTTCATTTTTATTTGTGCAATATAAAGTTTTTAAGTTCCTAAACGGGCTATGGAGCGAGCTATGCTCGGAGTTTCTTTGAAGGATAAAATCAGGATTTAAATTATCCGGAAAAGAACCGGAGTAACCGACATAGCCTGCAGAGTAAGCAAACTGAAGTGGCAGTGGGCTGGCCATGTTTGTCGAAGGGCCGATGGCCGGTGGAGCAGACGAGTCCTGGAGTGGAGACCGCGTATCGGCAAGCGTAGTGGGGGACGCCCTCCAGCTAGATGGACGGACGACCTAAAGAAGGTGGCTGAGGTAGACTGGATGCGGAAGGCGGAGGACAGGGTGTTGTGGCGCAGTCTAGGAGAGGCCTATGTCCAGCAGTGGACTGCGATAGGCTGAGTTGATTGAAGTTCCTAAACGTGGTATAGTTCTTAACAGATTTAAATATAACAGTGTAGGAAGAAGACATGATTGTCTTAAAAGGTAATGAAAAATAAAATGGCACGATTTCGTACATCATCATCTGCCTAGCCTTTTCCCAACTATGTTGGAATCGGCTTCCAGTCTAACCGGATGCAGCTGAATACCAGTATTTTACATGGAGCGACTGCCTATCTGACCTCCACAACCCAGTTACTGGGTAATACGATACCCCTAGGTAAGACTGGTTGTCAGACTTTCGGGCTTCTGACTACCCGTAACGACTGTCAAAGTTCTACGAATGACAGCCGGGACCAACGGCTTAACGTGCTTTCCGAGGCACGGAGGGGTCTCGGTATGTAAAGATGGTCACCCATCCACAGACCAACCGCGGCAAGCGTAGCTTAACCTGATCGATCGACCTGTGCGGCTGTTCTTATTTAACTAAGAGCCCCTCCGCTGGCACGATTTCGTACAACTACTTATAAATGAATGGCGTGCATTTTCAGGATTTTAACGAAGCATATGCTAGAGTTGTCTAGATAACTACACATTGATCTGACACTTGAGTAGTTTATTGATACGAAAAGTAGAAGAATAGAGTAACTAGAAGATCTATTCTGTGAAAATCTCACCGTGTAAACTTCGGTGAAGTGTGTTTGAATTTAGCTGTCAATATTGACATTATTGTCAGCTAAGTGCAAGTCCACTTCACCTAAGTTCATGCCAGGTATTGATTCTTAGGATTGATTCTTCACCGATTTTTGCACAGTGAGCTGAATTTTCAATCACCTACTTACCATCGGTTGACCACCTCTGATGTAGTATATTATGTATGAATTACACACACATATGGATAGAGAGATGTATGTGTGTGCTGAACCAAGTTCCACTATTATTGTATTACAGTTAATACTGAACATGAGTCACGAGTCGCTTCAGTGTTTCAGCTGAGCATTTTGCTTTAATGTATTTAGGCAATGTGTTTGGTATGAAAGCGGAACTTGCGGTCATGTTTATTTTACAAGTGATATTGTTTTCAGATTTCAGGAAATGTGAAAATAGATAATAATATGCATAGTTTTGCATTTTCAGTTCTCATTTCAGTTTGCTGTGTGTTTTTGGCTAACAATACATTGTTTAAGCCACGGTTTCCTAGAAAAGCGGTGACCGCACATAACGGCCGCAGTGACAGCTCTCATGAAAATGATGAGAGCGGCAAAGATTTAAATCGTTAGATACCGCACCAAAAGATAGTCACGTTTCCGTTTCGTTTTGACACAACTTGAGTTGATTTTCACTTTAGAAAAATGTGTGAGCTCACTCTTCTTAGTATGGAAACTTTTTTCGCATCATTAAGTACGGTGAGGGCCAATCTAGCGATTTAAATCTTTGAGCTCGACTTGACTTGGGTTTGACTTTACCGTGGTAAAAACGCTCTCTAGAAAAACACGCCAACTTTAATTTCACAAACAATGTTTCAGTGACGTCATTCACCGGTAAATTGCGGACGCTATGTGGTCGGTCACTGCTCTTCTAGAAAAACGTAGCAGTTTAAGTCTTGCAAGACGACCTACGTGATACTTCATTGTTTGTCTAAACCTTTGGTTTCCTAAGATAGTGGTGACCATAGATTTAGTATATACTACGGTGACCGCCAATATAATTTGACGTAACCGCTTTCCTAGAAAACCCAAGCTTAACGGAAGGTTTACTAGTACTCGTATTCGAAGTTGGGCTGGTGTATTGATGCAGGTTATGTCAATGAAGCTTCTCCTATTAAATCGATCGTTCTTTTTAAGATACCATTATAATTATTATGATAATTCTTAGTTGAATAACTAAACAGGATCTCTCTAAGTCCTTCAACGAAGATACGGTCCGTCCGAAAGTAATTAAATACTTCGGATTGTGCCTTACACCCCAAAATTAACTTTTTCGAACGTGTAGAAATACCTAAGGAGTAGGACCATTATCTGATAGTTTATTGGTAGGAAAATAAGAATATATTAAATTATTTGATCAGATTTAATTCTCTCAGAGCAGACACAGGCGGACATTAGTTTTTTAAGGAATGACAAGCAACTATGACAGGTGTGTTTTATGACACAAAAAATATAAATGCAAAACAGTTTATTGTGTCAATTAGGAAATACATTACATTTAAACGTGTTCGGAGCCTCCTGTTCAGCAACAATGCCTGTATTAGAAGGCTCCGCTCTTTCACATCCTTGTACACTTATACTAATTAGAATTAATATAATGTAGACCTCAGGGGTAAATATGCATGCTTCGGGAGGTTCTTGTTCCGTATAAGGCGGGAGGAAACGCCCGGGTGTCACCATTGTGTGGATCGCCCGGAGGACACGGTGGAGCACACGGTGGAGGTCTGCCCGGCTTGGGTGGAGCACCGCCGCGTCCTCACGGCGGCGATAGGTGGCGGCGATCTCTCGCGTCCGGCCCTGGTCCAGGCCATGGTACGGCGCGAGAGTGCATGGGAAGCCGTCACCTCCTTCTGCGAAGCAGTAATGCTTGCGAAGGAGGAGGCGGAACGCGTGAGGGAGAGGCAATCTTTGCGCCCTCACACCCCTAGTCGCCACAGGAGACGCTCTGGGCGTCGGGAGTCAAGAGCCGACTCCCGGCCACCGTAGGCGCGGGCTTGCGGACGGTGAGCAATGGGCAGTTCGCCGTCTGATAAGGACCAGGCCCGGGTCGACGGCGCGTCGTGTTCCACGCGCGCCTCAAAGAGATGTCAGCAGTAACTAACGGGGTCCGCTAGGGCCGATGCTTGCCAGGGTCGCGGGTTGTTCGAAAGAGGTACCGTGGCCCTTGGCACAAGCAAGTGAAGGAACACGGGTGGGTTTTAGTCAGTAAAAGTCTGACACATCCGCCCAGAGCGGGAGAAGTTATTTTGATAATTACCCACCCCAAAAAAAAAGGGTAAATATGCAATGTAAGGACATTTTTCTGTATTAGCTTATATTTACTCATTTTAAGAAAACAAAAATTTAAGCATATCATGTAAGCAAGGTTGCAGTTTAAATTAATAATAGTGAAAATAAAACTTATTACACATACAGACGTTGTTGTTTAGTTTACAACCTTCAACACTGTCAAATCGTGGTGTCATTCATTCTTAGATCGGGTCCCAAACTAATCTTATGTCCGTAGGTGATACGGAGTAGGATTCGCCCGTAACTGATAACGTGTGAGATGATCGATTGCCTTGCCATGCCATCACGGACCATCATTCATCCCAGTCATTCAATCCAATTTGTATGAACAAAGCAATTTCACGGTTCATCAACTTAAATAAAAGTAACGGTGAATGAGTAATCAAATTGAGTTAATTCTCGAATAACCACCAATTAACGTTACTCGAGACAATCAACTATCATCCTTTGTGTCCGGTAATTAGAGCACGTCGCGCTTTAATGATCGACCCAAATACCGGATAACATATCTTTATGAATCAATCAAATGAGTTCGTATTACAGGAATATTTGATGAAGACATCAAAGCAGAGAGCAGTTTTATGTAAATTATTTCATCACCACTGCTCTCAAAACGGTGAAGGAAAATAATCATGAGGAAACCGACAGGTCCTAGAACCGAAAATTCGAGGACATGTGACATCTACCAACCCACACTGGGCACGCGTGGTGTATTATAGCCCACTCCCTCTCACAGGGAGGAGGTTTGTGTCCCAGCAGTAGGAACATTATAGGCTGATTATATTGATGTTGTTTTTGACGTGATAACGTCTTATAAATCGATGAACGCCGGCTGTACGCACTAAAAGGCATGACTCATTGTCACGTTCCGCCTGAGCCGAGCGTGCAAGCGAGAGCGCGATTCAAGTGATAGAGAGGCACGATCGGCCTAAGCGTTCGACTTGTGACGCATCTATCTCTCTTCCAATCCATCGTAATCACGTAAAATGATCGTACGTAAACCGACTTTACAGACAATCAATTTTTTCTGAAGATATTGGTTTGGGTAGGTATGCAGGTATCTAAAAGCACTTGCTGTCACCGCTATGTAGATGTGGAAAATACATAATGTAATTTATCAGGTACAATCTATGCTAGATGTTGTTTTCTCTAAGATTTATTTTCCTATAAATCATGCAGAGGCTCTTATGAAGCATTTTTTCTTTTATTGATAAAGGTTCCATATTTTATTTTTTGGGGAGTAGAAATATCATGCTTTAAAAATCGAAATTTTTGATAAGTTCTATGTTAGTTGTTAGTAAACAATCGAGGTGCATGCAGTACCGTGAGGGCAATGAGAACAACGTAGTTCCAAACACTGCAAAAGGGGGAACTCGTTAAAAGGAAAACTCAATCTAAAACGTTTCCCGTGATTCCGAGGTCTGGCAAGCAAGACTGCATTGGATAATTATGATTTCACTCTTGCTTGGACCTTACTAAATCAATAAAGTAGTTAGTCATATAGAATAATATTTATAATCATCATCGCCTAGCCTTTTTTTAGAATAATATTTATAATAAGAGTATTAAAATACATTAGTCAGTATACATTAGTCAGTCAAGGCCGGAGTGAGTTCCAACAACAAAGGAAAACATTTTCATGTCTGATAATCTCGTTAAAAGGTAGCTGGAAGATTCGTTATTTACATTCATATTGAGTTTTGTTATTATTACTACGTTTCTAGATAATTGGTGTAACGATGTTGTCTTTATTCTATTGTTATAGCGTTGATATAGGTTCCTAATTAACTAAGTAAACGAATGTACAAATCACGACCTTAAACAGGCAAGTTTGCCTATATAGAGTAAGTAAATCTCACTGAGTTATTACGCAAAAAGAATGTGCAGTTGTATTAAAATATTAACATTAGTTTGAAACAAAACAAAAAACAGCCTGAAACAGTGTTTTTTGAGTTTGTTCGTTAAAAGAATCATGTCGTTATGTTCTTTGAGCTGCCGATGTCGATCCTCGCTCGGGGCAGTGAAAGAGCTCGCCTTCAAAGGGCGGCTACCCATTGTTACCGACCACTGTTTTCATATGATTAAAAAAACAATGGCAGTTTCTGAATTAACAAAACATTATTAGGTACGAGACATAGCAATGAAAATACAAGACTGTCTTATTTGTGTTGTACAATAGATAGGTAGCTAAAGCAATATTATGACAATTCGAATTCGTAATGTCATTTATGTCGTTTTCTTTGACTTTAGTCGTTTCTAGTTCATATTTTTTGGAATCCCTAGGTCTAAAGTCGTTAGTTTTTAGGTTAATCATAGATTAAGGGCCGGTTTTTTGACCCGTAATTAACTCAACCAATTGTTAAAAATAGTAACTAATGGTTAATTTTCGGCAAAACATGTTTTTTCATCAATTGTTAGTTTATCCAATGGTCAAATAACTAACTATTAGTTGAAAAATTAACCACCCGAAGTTGGAGAGTTAACAATATGGCGAATGATCAACTCAATCAATTCACGACCGCTGTTTTTTACAATTTTTCTTGTTGTCAACGTCGTATTTCTCAAATTAATATACTTTGTATTGCTTATCATATATTTAAACATAGATATTATGATGTGTCGGAAAGTTCACCAGACGATGCTATTTTTGCGGAGTACGTCTTAATGAGAAGGCTGAAAATTTTTAGACCACGTAATTCACCATTATGGCTAGTGTTGTCACATAGAAAAATATCCCAAAAAAAAAAACAACTATTTGTAGGAAATGATTTCTCATACACTGGCAATATAATAGCGAATGGTTAAGCTTGACTATACTTAAAATAGATATTGAAAAACGAAATAGCCTTTTAACTATTAGTTACAAACTAATACCATAGACTATACTTAATCTAACGAATTGTTATACGGTGTTTGACTACGAATCAAGAAACCGGCCCTTAGCGGACGCATCTGGAGTTTGCACTGATAACGTGTGAATGTATCTGCTGCATATGCATATGTGTTTATTTAGATTATCTACTAGGTTTACTAAGTTGGGTTATTTAGGCTATTTTATTTCATTCTTATTTAGTTTTCATTCTCTTATAGGGATGTCACTCATATAATATAGGGTTGTTACCTTACTTTTTGTGCTGGAAAGAGGTTACTGCATCGTTACCTCTGCTGGTAAAACCTAACCTCATTATTTGGAAAAAAGGTTTTAAGCAAAGAGGTAAAGTTTTACCAACAGAGGTAACGCCTAATACCTAATACCCTAACACTGACTAAGGCGGAAGACCTGAAAAGGCATTTGGAATATGAGAATGGAGTATGAGGTGGTGCAACCTGCACTAAAGTGCGTTGTTTGGTTTAGAGTTTCGGTATGCTAATCACTATTGTCTGCCTACAAATACCTAAGGTGTTGAATATCTAGGTAGCTAACGTAAGCAATGTAATTTTCACTCCCATAATGCAAATGTTTATTGTTCTGAAACTTGTGAAATGCAACGCATTTCCCGGTATTCTTAAATATTCCGCTGAATAATACTCATAAGCGTATTATTGTTATTCTTAGGATTTCAATTCTACTAACACACATTATCCGGGTGATATGTTTTGGTTTTATATAACATGTTGGTAAACTACGTTGTTCTACAGATATATTTGGAACCACGTGCCGCCGTTGAGAGTAGATAAACAATAACAGCCATTGCGGAAAATGCAGTATTATTTTGAGCAATTTTATTTAAGACTCGAACAGTCAAACTATGCGGAAACGTGGTTCAATAATTCTATTAGTTATGTAGCTCAACAGGATCAGAGATTAATCTCACTAAGCGGAACAATTGTTTAATTGTCTATAAGTGGTAGCATGGTATGTCTGCCTGAGATAACCTTTTAATTTGTTTTATAGCAAAAAAACTCGTGTTTCGAGTAAAGCACATGTGCGCAGCATTGGTAGCCCAGTGTTAGCGGCCCCGACTTACAAGTTTTACGTCGTGGGTTCGAACACAGAGGTGCGCTTTACTTAGTGTCAATCATTTCATCACTACAGCAGTGCGATTCTGTAACAATCTCACCGTGAAAACTTAGGTGAAGTGAGCGTGGAGTGAGCTGTCAGTGTCATACTGCCTAATAATAGGGATTGACCAAGAATACATTTACAATCATAATCGAGATTTAAATACCCAATATTTTTATGTTAATTCTATTAATCATTTTATACAATTTCAAAGCTAGTATTTTAGCTGTCAAAACCTTACTATAATATTTTGTAGGTGCCTGGCGAACCATAGAATTTAATACCACTTAGTTTGTGTGGCGTGATCACTTCACCCGATTCACGAATCTATAAGAAAAAAAAAGAAAAAATATCATTGAGATTCCAAGTTTCTGTTTCTATTATTGTTTCTTTTTTTTGTTTTGTTTTGCTATTTTATTTTAAAACCCCATAAAATAGTAATA
Source organism: Eremobia ochroleuca (assembly GCA_949629135.1). Classification (NCBI taxonomy): domain Eukaryota; kingdom Metazoa; phylum Arthropoda; class Insecta; order Lepidoptera; family Noctuidae; genus Eremobia; species Eremobia ochroleuca. Next base: position 6,433,524 of record OX451389.1, read on the forward strand.
TTTTGACAACTAAAATACTAGCTTCGAAATTATACAAAATGATCAATAGAATTAGCATAAAAATATTATTAAAATCTCGATTATGATTGTAAATGTATGCTTAGTCAATCCCTAGCATCAGTGGGGCGACACTGACAGCTCACTCCACGCAAGTTTTCACAGTGAGATTTGTACAGAATCGACCGGCTGATCTCAAATTGGTGAAGAAAAACATCGTGAGGAAACCGACATGACCTAGAACCATAAATTCGACGTCATGTGACATCTACCACGTCCACATCCACGTGGTAGATTACAGCCCACTCTCTCTTGACGAGAGCAGGCCTGTGTTCTAGCAGTGGGAACGTTATAGTTTGATTATGCTACGTGTGTGTTTATAAAATTGTACCTAAGTTTAGCAGCAACAAGAGCACAATAATCTGCAATAAACACATACCTACTTAAAATTTGCAACGTTACCACCGCCTCAAAGGCAGCAGAAATACAACCGCTCCACAGGTGCCTGAATAATACTTAAGATTAAAACGTGCTCCTATTTTGTACCTACAATTAACTCAAGTTACACGTTATCACGACTCACGCTTCCATTTGGTCTCCAAATATTCTGATGTTTATTCATAATGCAATCAGCCGCAAATGTATTCCGCGCCGCATGCACACATTCGAATAAACAGATTATCGTAAACAGATTATCGGAAAAATCTCAACTATAGTCTCCTACATAGCGCGTATGCCGCCGACAAACGCGCCCAACTTACTTCCACCACGTATTTGAAGAATTTTTCCATTATGATTTTTTTATTTTGAAGATTTTTTTTTTTGTTTTTTTTTTTTTTACTTTCATAACGAATAAAGGCTGTTCTATTTTTAATACACGAGTAGCTACCCGTGTAAAGCCATATAACACCTCATTGCAGTGTCGCAGCATGGTAGTTGAACACCATGTACGTTTCGTTGAGCTATATCTGGATCGATCGATTAAAACGTAATTAAAACAGTTTAAAGCTCTTAATTAATAAATTAATTAACGTTTCAAGTTTCCAAGCATGCGAGAATACACATTTAATTAACTGTTTTAATATGTAACTGCCACGATGTTTATATTTTAAGGGTTATATATTAAAAAACTTGTGAAATCTTGTTTTATTGTGTTTTCTTGACTTGAATCGAAAAGACTAACTAATGACTTTAAATGAACTTAAACTTATTTGACGATGATACAAATATATGATTTGGGAAGCTTTGATTTTTTATAAGTGAGCCCGCATGGAGAACCGACCGCAATTACTAAACCTCACATAACTCAATTGACAGTTTGACATGTTGTCGTCAATGAACTGTCCCGCTGTATTTTGTTTCATTCATCAAAGTCACGAGCAACCTTGATTCTCGTATTAGTTTGACAAAATCGATCAATTTATGATATGTTGATTGCATTTATGGACTAGAAAATTGACTTTTACCAGCTGTTGAATTATAAATATTAAATAATGACTACCCATTTTATGAAAAGTGAAATTAATTCTTTACGTACAGAAACAACGGCCCACTCCCTCTCACAGACTGGAGGCCTGTGTCCCAGTAGTGGGAACATTATGCTTAGGCTGATTATGCTAAACGGTTTTCCCAAGTACCTATATACAGTTTTCTTGAAATAAACAACTATCATACTAATATTATAAAGGCGAAAGTTTCTGTGTTTGTGTGTGTGTTTGTATGTTTGTTACTTCTTCACGCTCAAACGGCTGAACGGATTTCGATGAAATTTGGTACACAGATAGTTTATAACCGGGATTAACACATAGAATACTTTTCATCCCGATATTCCCACGGGATCGACACTCATGTGGGTGAAACCGCGGGGTGCAGCTAGTTGCTTATAAATGCTTGCACATGTCGGATATTCCTAAAAACATTAAGTACCTTGTTGAACCTTTATTTTTAAAAAGAAACAATAACTGCATTTAAAGATTTTTGTAAAAACGCTTGCCACACTCGGGAAGCGAACCGGCTAAAATCCAAAAAAATAGCATCCAGTACTTTTATGGCACCAATCGATAGGGCCAATCATAAGGATCAAATGTCCCTAGCAAACATTAAAGGAGAATCATAAATTCCAAACTTAATAATAAATTCATTGAAACAAGATGAAGCACTTTTACTCAAGGGTCCTTCGAGTTTACTTATGTTTGTAATTAACAATTATCTTTGACGTAATTTATAAAGAACTACTTAGATAAGAAAATTACATTTATCTTTACACGCTACTAAAAGCTACTCAAAATGAATTCCTTAAAAGAATTTTGTGCATTCAAGGAAATGGAGCTAATTTCGAGCAATTAATTAGTTAGTTTACTCGTTATTATCGTTCGAATAAAATAAGTCTGGATTTCATGGTTTTTGTTTAATTTAATTTACCTGAACGTCACTTCACGGTACCAGAGGGCTGAGTCGTTCTTTGGCCGAAGAATTAGCATTGCCATTCAACGTGGCAATGCTGCCAATCTTCTGGGCACGTTTCCGGATGACAGCGATACGGACGAGTACTTCGACGCCTAAATCCTTTTTTTTGAATTTATTTATATAGTTCGTTTTTTTTTTTTTAATTTAGTATCTAGTTTAAATTGTCTGTAATTTATATGGTGTACATAATTAGGAGTTACCAATGAGGAATATACAAATTAATACAATATTAGTTATATTATGTTTGTTTATTTCGCTATTTGTAGAGAATTCCGAAACCTGCTGACTAGACCACAGCTCTCTACGAGAAAACTGAAGTGGTTCATTTTACAGAAAATGTATCCTAATTGCAGCCTTAGGTTATGATTGAGTTCGAGGAAATCCTGAATCCAATATTTTCAGTTAGACTCGCGTACTGTGTGAAGTTAGTAAAATTCCTCGTTTTACATGAAAACATTAGGTACCCGCGGGGTAATGCGTAACACACTATCAGTAGCAATGGCATTTATTTTGACAGTTCAACAACATTCATTGCGTTATTTACATTGTTGAGCGGACAAATTTTTCGAAAATATGAAGCAATTGATTGGCAATTTCCTTCAAAATGATTCGGATTCAGATTTATTGCGTGTTACTCAAATAAAGTGCTGTTTGTGTTTTTATCCAAGAATATCAGTTCCGAAGTGGAAACGTAGTCTGAGTAAATTGGAAAGCACGTGAACGCCCTTTCATATTTTTAAAAATAAAATACGTATTTTTTCATCATCATTATTATCATTATTTATTCATTATATTATCATTATGTACATCGAAGTGTGCCCTTTATATACCCTTTCCCCCACCACGAACCGGAAAGTTCTAGAAGAATTCAGATATTTCAAGAAAATGGCTCAATACTTTTGAATCAAGGAGATAATATTATTACTTTTTGTAGTTACTTAGATATACCTAAGCTTTGTACGCTTTATTTTCCAACTGAATTGTCAAAGTACATCAGTCTCATATTTTATTTTTATGAGCCTTCAAACATTTTATGCGGGCCTCTGGTTAAAATCATGACGTACTTAATATGGGTTCCCATAAAACAATTTTATCGGGGTTTCTTGTGGTTTTCAATGATTCAGAAGGAGCGAAAATATTAATACTGAGTCATTGTTTAGTATGAAAATAGAGTAATGAACTATCAAGGCCAGGATAAGCATCATAATTGATCAAAAAGTTAACTTTATGTTTTGATTCAGACAGAGCGAAGATACGCAAATAGTATTAGGTAGGTAGGCTAAAAGCTTTTGCGTACGATTGCAGATTTATTGTACAATAACTATGTGTCTGCTTTTATATGTACTACATAAAAACTTCTCGCTGGTTAAAATGATTGGTTACGCCAATTAATTTACAGAGCACTCTTTCAATTTACTGTAGTGTACTGCAGTTGCTTTTTAGATTTTAAAAGCATCATTATTTTACCTAGTATAAAAGAATGTAATGTAGAATCAAGAAAAAAATGTGCCGTTGCTTGTTTGGTTATAATTATTGTACCGTAACACTCTATCTTCTCACGTCTTTCAATCCTGTGATTCTTAATAAGTGTGTATTATTAAAATAATACATACTTGATTAACCATTTATGCTCCACTGCTGGGTAAAGGCTTCCCTACTCTCTTTCAATCTCTCGCTGTCCAGAGCTGCCAAGAACGAATCTATATTAAAGGAGTCCAGCTTATCCCGCGATCTCTGCCTGGGCCTGTTGCGCTGTCGTTTGCCACTAAGCGGGACCCACTGGGCCACAAGTTTTGCTTTTTAATAAGTAGTTATTAATACAGTAAATAATATATATAAACGAACCCTTCTCCAAACTCCGTCCGGCACTGTTCGTCCATCGTGAACACGTAATGGGATACCTCTTTAGCACCACCAAGCACCAAGCCTTCGTCTCGACTCCTTTCGTGCAGACACCACCAGCGCCTGTACAAGTGATTTAACCAATTTTTATAAATAAATAAAGAATGAAAATGAAGAAATAAGCAGGTGGTAGTGGTAATAAAATATGGGCTAATAAAGCTAAGTCTACTAATGTCAAGAAACGCCTTTTTTATTTCTTTCAGATGGTACCATAATACGTAGGTCACTCAATAATTTTTGTCGTTTGATATTCAAACATGTTCAAACATGCATAATCCAAACATTGGCGTGTAGTACGCAGATCATTACATTTATTCACAAACTTTAGCCAGTTATCGGTTCGTTTTTGTTTCGAGTGTACACTTCAAAACTAAAAGTATGGCTTCGCTTTCGAGGCCCCAAATTCGAGCGATAATTTTTTACAACTTTCGACGGGATCTGTCTAGGCAACAGTGCCACGAAGAAATGGAACGGATATTGGGTGATAATGCTCCGTCTCTAAGGACTATCGAAAGGTGGTACAAACAATTCGAGCGAGGCGACTTTAGCTTAGGTGACGATCCACACCCTGGGCGGCCGCTTGACGTTACCACTCCTGAAACCGTGTCTGCTGTGGAAAAACTAGTTCGGGAAGTTCGTCGAATCACTTATGTGCAAATGCAAGAGATTCTCAGAATAACTGTAGGGTCATTAAATACAATATAATATAATATAAAGGAATATTTACATTTGAAAAAAATTTGTTCTCTTTTTGTACCGCACAAGTTAAGTGACGAACAGAAGGCACATCGAGTAGACTGGTGCAAAAAGATGCTTTTAAAGTTTGAATCCGGCAAGTCTCGTGATTTATTTTCTGTTGTGACGGGTGACGAGACCTATTTGTATTATTATGATGTTCCAACTAAGTCTCAGAATCGGATCTGAGTGTTTGAAGGAGAAGATTATCCGACAACCACGAAGCAATCCCGATCGATTAAAAAAATTATTATTTTTGTTTTTTTCGGTCGTCGCGGCATTATAAAAACGATACCATTAAATACACAACGCACTGTAACAGCAAGCTGGTACACTGAACACTGCCTGCAGCCGCTTTTCAATAAACTGAAAGAGTTGCGCCCAAACAGTCATTTGCGCACGTGGTTCCCGCATGTTCCGGCTCACCGTCCTCAACAAACTGTTAATTTTATCAAGTCATCGGGTATCACACTTATGGAACATCCCCCGTATAGTCCACATTTGGCGCCGTGTGATTTTGCATTGTTTCCATATGCCAAAAAACTACTGAAACGTCGCAAGTTTTCAACTGAAACGGAACTTCTGGATGCTTGGGAAGAAATCTGCGCTACAATATCCGAGGTCAAATGGAAGGAGTGGTTCGACGACTGGTTTGAACGTATGAGGACATGCATAAGCTGTGATGGAGATTATTTTGAAAAAAAAAATACTAATAGTGTAACGACAATAATTATTGAGTAACCTACGTATAATGCTGATTTCGGCTACGGTGACTATTTCCGTCTCTGACGACTATGGCTTACGAGCGTGTGCTTTGATGTGGCTAATGTAACCTATCTTGGTTGTGAAGGTACAGTACACAGATAACGATGGTTAGACGTCAGTTGTTGGCAATGGTTGAGCAACAGGCGAGACAACCTCAAGAGTAAGCCACCTTTACTCTTGAGGTTGTTCGCCTGTTCTCTTCGGCTGATCTTCAAAGGCATAAACGTTTTGTTTCACTAAACGCCTCTCAACAGCTGGTACTTTCTTTGCCAACTCCTCCTAATGAGAGAGATCTATAAATACCTACTTATTGATTAATCAATGAATGTTATGAGTAGCGCACAAGCGAATAATACTGTCAAGAGAATATGTCAGCCAATTTTTATGCCAACTATAGGAAAATTTTAGAAACGGAAACGGAAAATCCTATCTTGAAGTAGGTAAGTACAGGTAAGAACCCGAAAAAATGAGAAAGGTTACATATCTATTTCGACGTGCGTCGGTTTGACAAATTGGATTATTACAATAGGTACTCGGAAACGAATTGATTCCTTCAACTTACAGTACGATCTGTATTTGTACAGTTGGAGTTTTTTTTACCCAATATGACGTCGACAGAGCGGTATTAACATTACTGATGAGCGTCCAAATACGTCGTAATGATGTATTAGCTGTTAGTGGTCAACAGAGGCTTCCTGCCGTACCTACAGGTGGTTTAATAAGGCTTGACGTCATGCAAACATGGCTGATGATTGGGCGATCAAACTAGTGAACGTGCCGTCTAAATACATTAAATTTTTTCCAATTATTGCTAATTTACTATGAATGTGACGCTAAAACTGTTATGTACTCTTAACCAAGGTATTCCTGGGATAAAGTTGTAAATATTATTCAAATTGTTACGTATTTCTCCAAATCAATCTATTTAGATTATTCTATATTAACCTTTCAAGATTCATACTGTTCAAACATTTAACTTTCTGGCAGGATATTCAATGCAAAGATTATTCTGGGAGATACACCCCAGCGTGACCGTCGTATTTGTCTTTATTCTTTTTCTTTGACTTGGAATACAAATATTATTTTCTCATTCACCTGTTGATTCCGTATATTCCCCAGTTCATTCGCCTCAACAAGTCAACCTGATCTAAAATTCCTTTTCGTACAAGAGTGAAGTTATTTGGCAACATTTATTGTATGAGTACATCTGCCAACTGAGCGCTACTTCTTTTGTAATAAGTTCAAATAATGTGGTTAATTTATGGGCACAGAATAACGAGGGTTACAGCAGTGTGCAAAAGAAATAAGAAAGAGAAAATACGGCTATTGGGTAAAGTTGGAAGGACCGTTATTGTTGGAGAGAATGGCGAGACAATTTAGTTTTCGCTATAATAGTAGAAGCAAAAATGTTTATTTTATTTTTCTGCTTTAGCGGATCTTTAGATTTCACCAGATGGCGTCTATGCGCCAGAAGTTAGACACCAATTACCTACGTTAAAATCTGTTACCAACGAGCTAATAATATATGGTTTCAAATATCTTGGCAACACAGTTGTAACATTAGGTAGGAGGTATTTAGTATATCCAACGTACGACTCTGTGTTTCTAGACAGTCGGGCGCTTCCACCAATTTGTCGACGGCAGGCAATTGTTCGTCGGCATTTATTGTACGTAGGTACGTGCGTTCAATTACACTAGAATACGTTACATTTGCCTCTACTGTGCAGCTTTAGCCATCTAAAGCTTAGATAAACAGCTTAAACCTGAGGTGCTCACAAAATAAAAATTTTGTATTGTGGAATTCCAGAGATTTGTTCACGCGCCTGGGCGGCCTACGTGCTATGAATCTGGCAACCAATAAAGCCATTTTGCCGCAAATGGATACGTATAACGCGAGCGCCAAGAAAGATAATTAAAACGGATCAGGCTATCGCAACCAATAAAACCATTTTGCTGCAAATGGATACGCATAGCGCGAGTGTCACAAAAGATAATTAAAACGGATCAGGTTGGCCAATAGAATTTTACTTATAAAACGTGTAACGTTAAATGCGCAAAACCTGAAAATAGTTTGGTCAGAATAACGAGCAGAATTAATTGAACCACTTTTTAATATAGGTCACATTTTTCAAAAAATCTTCATTAAAAACGTTGCCGTGTCTGTTTATTAATGGGTCAAGCAAGCCAATGTCAGCGCGGCGCACCGGCCCGGGGACGACTCCTCCCTCGATAAAGCGTCGTCGCAGATGCAAGAAACGATCAGAATGGCCAGTAAAACTAAAACAGCACATAAAACCTGTACAATTTTTTTAATGACTTATTTTCTCTCTGAAATAGGTCAATTGAATTAAAAATCAGTTGGGGTGTCCGAGGTTTTGCGCATTTAACGTTACACGTTGTATTGTTTGATGTAGTGAGATAGCACACACGATAAGCTCCCGGTATGTAACTACCAACCCGCACTGGGTCCGCGTGGTAAATTATAGCCCATTCCTTCTCGAACAGAGGAGGTTATGTCCCAGCAGTGGGAACATTATAGACTGATTATACTAAGCTTCCGTTCACCACAACACACAAATAATCTGATAGTCTCAGGCCTATTTAGTTGACACGGTGCTTTAGCTTGAGAAATCGTCAATCAATGTAACATAAGGACATCGGTTTTTCGCCGTAATTGGGTTGCGGTGGTCAGATTACAGTCACTCGGTGTTGGGATATTCCGTATTTTCTGGTGAGTGTGGCTTAGGAATGTAGGAGGATCAAAGATACGATGGAAGGTTTTTGTGACAGATGATATGACTAGACAGGAGGTGGTTAGAGAGATGTATGGAAGAAAGAGTTATGCAGCACTACTTAGTTCCAAATAATAGCCGCACAGGTCGGTCGATCAGGTTAAGCTACGCTTGCCGCGGTTGGTCCATGTATGGGTGACCATCTTCACATATCAAGACCCCCTCCGTGCCCCGCAAAGCATATTAAGCTGTTGGTCCCGGCTGTCATTCGTGAATCTTTGACAGTCGTTACGGGTCGTCAGTAGTCCGAAATTCTGACCAACAGTCTTACTAGTAACTGGGTTACTGGTTCTGGGTTACTGAGGTCAGATAGGCAGTCGCTCCATGTAAAATACTGGTATTCAGCTGCATCCGGTTAGACAGCAAGCCGGCCCAACATAGTTGGGAAAAGGTCAGGCAGATGACATGACGGTACAACACCAATGGACATTAATTAACATAGAAACAATAATTATAGTATAATAGTTATATGAAGTACGCAAAATACGCGCATTGACGTGGAGTTGCGGACACCAGCCCGTATTATCTATTACCTAAGTTATATGATTAAATTCATACTCACTTGGATTTGTCATGGAATTGCTCTTTGGAACACGACGACCACGCGTAGTTATGTAGCGTGGCCAGGACTGTTGGAGCCATCACCGAGCCTTTGATCGCCTCGCTCTGGCATTGGCTGTCACCGTCGTGAGTTAGTCCCAACCTGTGAAATCAAATTTATTTGAATGTATTTGATTCTTCTATATCAGTTTTCAAATAAAAAAATCCAAAAAACATATGCAACGATTCAACGAAATAAAAAAGTCACGGTCACGCAATAAAATCCTTTTCAACGGAAAAAGTTCAGGGATCGTTGCAATGAAAATCCAACAAACAATGAAGTTTTGGTCAGTCAAAATGTATGTAGATACGTATAAATATAACATAGGGACATTCCAGTTACACCAACAAAGGATTTTTCTTTGGAATGCAGACATAAACTCAGAATCCTATATTTAGACTTTTTTCTTGTTTTACGAGGACAGTGACGTGCATACGCCAGTATGATAGTAGCATTTAAACCGTATCATATTTATTATTTGTACTGATGATACAAAACAACTTTCATTATTAGACGTCAACTTGCCTAGATAAACAACTACTTTCCTAACTATTTTGTTGTATAAAAATGGGAAGCACAGATAGGAATAGGCTTGGTCTGGTCTGTTTTAGGAATCATCATCTTCAAGATATTTAAGCCGAAAGAGCTACTGTTGGACATAGGCTTCTCCCAAGCATCGCCACTTTGACCGGTTCTGTGATTCTCGCATCCAACGGATACCTGCGGCCTTCACAATGTCATCGGTCTACCTTGTGGAAAGCCTTCCAACGCTCTGTCTTACGGTACGCGGTCACCTCTCCAGAATCTTTCGGCCCTGTCGGCCATCTGTTCTGCGAGCAATGTGCCCTGCCCACTGCCTCTTAAGTTTGGTTCTCCTACGGATCTTTTCATTTCTGATTTGATCACGTAGATAAACTACAAGCATAGCCCTCTCCATTTCATTGGGATTAGGAATAGGTCTAACTAAACCTAAGTATAGAACAACAGAGAGAAATTGTTTATACTTCAAGAAATGAAAACAAAAATATCACATGTCTCAGCAGATATGCACCACACAGCCTAATAAATATTCCATCACCCCTAGAAGCTATTTAGGTGTCAATTACAGATGAATATATACCATAGGCCTTTTCAATTTACCGCTCTCGACCCGCGTCTTAGTTTTAGTTTCAAATGGAGCGGTTGCTTTGAAGTGGCCTTTTATGAAACTTACGAGTAGTCGGCAATTAGTGCGGGCTTCAACATGACTCAACTACCACCCAAACGTTAGAACATGTTTCTAGCCGCCATATTGGGACGGGTGTTACCAAATTGTAGCGTTACGGGAAGCGGTTAATGATGCCAATGAAACGTTTGGGTGTTCTGGATTGTTTACAATTTGATTGTTGTACTTACATACCCACTTGAAAACCTTTAGTTTTATAGATCTGACAGTAGTGAGTATTGTCAGTTCTGTCAATCATCACGGATTACACAATATTTGAATAAAACTGTCCTTACATAATTTCATTCCAATACATAAATAACTGCGTAATTCTGCGTTTTTATTTTCGCGCTGTTCATGATTGTTAATTGTTTTTCATTAGAAGGTTCTTAATATTTTCGACCAGTTACTTATTTTAAAATTGTGAAATAAAACCTTTTTTTATTTATTTAAATAAGAAGTATCGCACAAGTGGTCTATTTTTATCTACCTTCAAATGGCTGATTTTTCAGATAACTATTATAGAAATAAATATTTCGGTTTGACAGCTTTTGCATTGAAAATATGTCTTAAATACTGTAATATTTATTATTCAGATAAAAAAGATCTGTCTATTAAAAAAAAACCTTAAATTATCAGTATATGATACTTAACTAAGCTTCATAAAATCCAATTTTCTTGCATTCACCTTAGGATGGGACATTAACGAAATTTCGAGTATCTAAATAATGATTAATGTTCTTACATGTTTACTCAAGGCCTCCCTTCGGGCGAATTAATTAATGCTGGTGAACGATGCTAATTGCGCGTGTGATCGGGGCACGCGGTGTTCTACCGACTGTACCGACACGACAACGTGACGGATTAATCGAGAGCACGATTCGGAAAATTGTACACAGTCTACATTTATGTGTAAGGCCCCGTTCCCACTATGTCGTGACGACAGATTATCGTGTCGTTTAAAGCGGCGTGGCTTGTGTATTTAAATGGAGGTGTTCACATATATATACGACACGATTAACTGTCGTCCACGGCTTTTTTTTTGCAGTGACGACAGATTGTCAAGTCAATGGGAATGGCTAGCACGACAGTCGTAACACGATAAAAAACGTCACGACTTATCGTGACGTAAACTTTCTTTTCTTCGCTTGCTTTCATATTCCGCCATTTTTAAAAGTAATATTAAAATTTCTTCTTCATGCATTGTACTAGGGAATTACACACACTACTAATCTTCAAAAGATCGTAGAGGCGACTGATGTGCGAACGCCAAGGCGACTGCCGTGAACAGTAAAAATGTCTTCACGATCCAATGGGAATAGCTAGATGTGAAAGTCGTTCAATGATAAAATATTTCGACGACACAGTGACGATAAATAGTCGATATAATGGAAACGGCTAGAGACGACAGTCGTCGAACGATAAACTAATCGTCACGACATAGTGGGAACGCGCCCTAAAGTTACGATTACGACACATGTGTCTGTTGCTATCTAAGTATTTTATAGTGGGTGTATCAATTATTTTGTTTTAGTTTATGCTCGTGAGCTCATGCAAACAATCGATCACTTTTATTTATACCTAGTTTAGATTTACTGTAGTGCTATTCTATGTAAAAAAATCTCACCGTGAGAACTTAGGTGAAGTGAGCGTGAAGTGAGATTCAGTAGACTAATGCTAGGGATTAACACTATTGACTGCTCACTTCAAGCTCACTTCACCTATGATTTCAAGGTGAGATTTTTACAGAATCGACCGGCTGACGCCTCGTTCTTCTAGTACGAGTAGTCGCAAGCGTGTCCTGAGTTCCGATTCACAGGTCGGGCAGTCTTATTGGGTTTTTCCATTCGGAATGTCTCAGTAGCAGCTTGGAGTCTGGTATGTGCACGGCTGGTGGCAATAGACTCGCCCCCATTTGATCATTTATTTTGAAAAAGAGGATTTATTTTGAGGGGGCGTGTTGGAATACAACAAAATATATCCGCCCCACTTAAGTAGTTTGAGGACCCTTACTCTTTCATACATATTTACATTGTAGATAACTTTAATATAGTTTAGACGTTAGTGTTCCGTCTGGACCAAGCGAGAGTGCACACACACCTTTCCTGACAAATAAATATAATAAATAAATCAGTGGAAATTATAACTGTGTCTTTCATTGGTTCTCAAAACGCAACAGGTTACATGGGACTTGAAAATAATTGGTGAAATGTGGGAGTACAGTAAGTACACCTCTGCCTAAGTCTTGAGGGTTACAGGGGTGAAGTTATGTTGTTAAGATTTACGATCTTCCATCATCAAGAAGCATTCACAAGCAAACGTTCATTCGCAAGAAGCCGGCAGTATCATCACAACGCTAATAATTTCTCATTGCTTGTCTTATTTATTTTTAGTATATTCATGTATTTATTTGTGCTTATATTTATATGTAATTAGGTATATATTATATTTATAGTTTTAATAGGTTTATGCGTATCTGTATATTTAAAATATTTATTCCTCAATTTTCACGATTTCACCTACTATTGTTTGTCTCTGCATCACCCTAAGGTTGACTGGTAGAAAATGCCTATGGCCTTAAGTCCGCCTCTGTACATGTATATGCTTGAAGTATTAAATAAATAAATAAATTAGTTAAAAAATAACAACAGTTTAACAGTTTCAAAATACCTGAAATTGGTTTAACTGAAAGAACTGTTTTCAATTTGATAAGGTGCTCGTATGTTCGATCCTTACATGGAACAAATAATATAGTCTGACTAAGGAATCGTTTCGAGCCTTTAAAAAGGCTTTTATTAATTTACGAATTTTGCCAGTTAACGATACCATGCCATGAAGTAGTAGAGAGAAAAAGATATCTTTATTTAAGTTACTTTTTTAAATCAAATGAAAAGATCATATTACCCACCATGCTAATGCTTTAAAATATTTACCATGTGACCAATTCCTTAAAAAGTTCCCAATATTCCCCTTTCACCCGTACGCGTATACTCGTGTACCTTTCTGTTTCTACCTATTTCAGGATTCTGGTAATCGGCACCTTGTATTTACTACTCGTATTTATGAAAATACCTAAGTGTGTAGGTATGTGTATTTTAGAAGAGATTTCCAACAAGCCATGTTTTCAACTCCTCCAGCCATCCACCGACTAACCACCCCGTTCCCATCTCCTTCGTCTACTGATAAGTTTTTCTCTCCTTCTGTATTCACTCCCATTCTACCATTTACATCGAGAGAAATAATAGGAAATAACGCATTCTGCCTGAGATGAAATTCAGAACCATAGATATGCTCGGTAGTCGCGCTTGCAATCCTTAGATCAACAACACAGATTAGATAAAAGGTTATCAAACTTCTAATTTAAGACTAAGTAGGCCTGAAACTGTCGTCTATGATAGGTACTAAGAATCTTCACAGCTGCTTACTTTTACGCCTTTATTTGAATTAAAAGCGGCTCATTCTCACAACACTATCACAAATTAAGGAAGATATCTATCAATGACACCACTGTTTTTGTTTTGCACAGATGTTCAACTGTTTTTCGAAAACGGCCAAGAGTGAAACGAAACATTTACCCAAGGGGCCGGAGATTTTTTTACCAACGTGGCAACACCGATATGTATTGTGTCAACAACTGTTGATTGTTGACACATGTATGCCTTGACCGTATTTATCTTTATTCTAACAGCCCAAACAATTAGGTTGGTTAGATAAGGTATCCATATAAATCATAAATCATTCTGTTCGTGCCCTCTATGCTATCTATGTTAGGTACAAACAACACCGTATATGTAACGCAGAATTATCTCCGAGAATGTCTACGTGGCTGCATTTGGAGCAGCCCAGCTATAATTATGTCTTTTATATGGAACGTTTCTCTGGTTACATTCAATTGTGAGCCAAGGGCTACCAAGTGCAATATGTAAAGCAAATTATTTTCGTTCAATGAGTTATTTCGTGTTACACAAAAGACGTGTTGAAATGTGGGTTATTTCGTAAAGATAAATTATTCGGAACACTCTTTAATTGGGTCGCAGTCGTTAAAACATTACTCGCGCACAAGGTCACGATCAAGAAGTAAGATTAAAATAAATAACACAGAACAGAATATATAAATTACTTTCTCCGCCAGACCGTGGTACTAAAAATACAAAATAAGCGGCTTGTACAAATAATCATATTATTATTACCGCGTACTTTGTGCGTGCCCGGGACCCTTGTTCCAAACTGTGACAGATGACCGCAACGGAAATACATTTGTTGAACATACGGCGTACATCAAAAGGTCAGGGCATGTGTGGAAACACTCGGTATATTTAGAACTGAGCGCTAAATGAACTCAAAATACGCGAACCGGCTGCATAATGCATGAGACGGTATGTAGACGAACTCCCAGCGACTGCTAACTCTCAGTACTCATTCATGTCGTCATTTCATTTCTAGCTGTCATTACGTCATTTGGGCGCAAGTGTGAATCTTTTGTGACTCATCGATTGTCGACTGAGGTTATCTAGGCCTAATATTAACAACAAACATTTGGATAAGTGGGTAATATTCTTTTATGAGCCTTATTTTTAGGAATTCTTATGATTTTTTTATGGAGTAGGCATTATACAGGAATAAAAAACCAATGCGCAAACTGTAACCAATGAATTCAGCACATTATTCTAGACAATTTCTACGCTAGGGTAGAAATTAAAAAAAAAAAAAAATAATAACAGCTGTTTCATAGAAAAGTGCAATAAGTACCTACGCGGTCAAAATGGTATGGCAGAGCAAATTTTTTTTTTTTAATAACCGACGAAAAATTTCAACTTTGGGGCATTCAGAATCACGTACTAAATTCATGGTTAAAGTTTGCGCACTGGTTAAAAAGTTATCCTGTATAGTGAAATCAGCTGATTATATTTATATGTAAGCAGATATCTAATATGATTCCAGTATAAAATCGTACATGGTAAACATCCATATAAGTGATATCATAAATCTAGAGTACTGCAGTTCTATTCTGTAAAAATCTCACCGTGAGAACTTAGGTGAATTGAGCGGGAAGTGAGCTCTGTCATTCCGTAATGTATTGACACTATTAAGTGCTCACTTCACTTATTTCACGGTGAGATTTTTACAGAATCGACCGGCTTGACTAAGGCAGGGTATCCAATAACAGTAACATGCTATGTCAAATATTTCAATATGGTGACAATATAAGTATGACATCAGACGACAGCAAAAAATGTAAGATAACTCTACAAACACGACACAACTGGAACAAAGTATTTTATTACAAAAAGGATTATTTTAATAATGTTTAAGTACAATCTATATTTGGAAATGTAAGTAGGTACTACCCACTCAGTAGTAGTCCATAATTTGAATGTTGCTTTTTATAATAACCCTGTATATGGTATGATAATAACAATAAAACTGGTCATAGTTGGGATAATTATTTGATTATGGCAAGTTGTAAAAAAAAAAAATTGCCTGCATTTAGAAGCTTAAAGCCCCGTATTCATTGTAAATATAAGTTACGCTACATTGTAGCAGCAACTTGATTTTTTACTGCAAGAAAAAATGTTTCACACACATACTCGTACTTGCATGTTTGGTGCAACATAGAAATATGTTGCTTATACAAAGACAAAGTTTCGCAACATTTTGTTTACCATGAACAGCATCGCCTATAATTTTTTTATTTTTTTTTGCGTATAGGCTTTCTCTTGACCTCGGTCACGCCTGATGGAAAGCGATGAATGAGGTCTATTATGGAACGAGCGTGCCCAGAAGATGCCTGTTCACTCTTACTTTGAAGGCAGACGGGTTAAATGTGGAAGGGGACACAGAACCTCTTCCTAAGAGCAATAATAAGATTTTGTTTCTTATTGTTAGTAAAGTTTAATTAAAACAACTGCAAACTAAATTAGTTCCACCTAGTTTCTATAAATACAGGAATAGGACACACCCTGACGGCCGTGTTTTCCTCGAGTCGTGCTACTCGTGCCACTAGAGCTATTTACGTGTTAATTAAGTGCCGGAACATACGGGCTTCCGAACTCGTCAGCACTGAGATATGCTCGCGAGATGAGTTAGTGAAAACGATTATGGTAGTAGTGGCCATGACGACAGATATATTATGAATAGTGACTCATTTTTATTCAGTGGGAACTATTTATTTATTATATTTAGAAGAACCAACAGCTATCGCAATTGCATATGAGACATACAGCCACTTACAGGTTTTAGTGATCCATAGATTTCTACTACTTTTTCTGTTTACAATACAATATGCATGTAACAATACAATAGACAACAATACAATACAATATAACACACACCAATACAAACACAATCACCAACACAAACCAATACAATACAATATGTATGTGTGTGTTGTATATGTATGTATATTATATATATTTTGTAGTTGTGTACGTTTTTTCATTTATAATTCAACAATTTTAATAGTATCATTGTTCGGTTCAACCAAAGCACCTGCCATCTAATCTCTTCATCATCCTTGGTTGACTGGTAGAGAATGCCTAAGGCATTAAGTCCGCCTTTTTACCTTTTTGTGAGCGAAAAGTTTAAATAAATAAATTATGTAAGTATATATATGGTACCTTATGCACTATGCACTTCAAAAAAAGTCAGCGTTCAGAAGAGTGCGTGCAGAGTAAAAAAAATATGACGAAAAGGTATTGGAATTAGATTAGAATTGATTGATGTACAACTGTACATCATATCATAGATATATGTACAGACGCCAGCACATCAAGCTACCCGAAACTGTCAGATTTTCCCAATCAACTTTGAACCTTATGCTTTAGCGCTAAAGTTGAAAATCTATTAAAGAAATCTGACAGAATGTAGTAGCTTGATGTGCTGGCGTCTGTACATATCATAGATGTACGTTATACGTAAGAAAAAGAAAATGACGTGAGAAGTATGGAAGAAGGAAATATATGGCGCCGGCGCTGCACAGCACCCTTATTGCGTAACATATTATTACTCTCAATTTGAATAATTTTGAAGCATATTGCTAATCCATTGCTCCATATGTTCGAAAGATATGTCTGCTCAACAACGTAAATAGTGCAAAGAATGTTGTTGAACTGTCAAAGTGAAACCCATTGCTACTGATAGTGTATTACGCAATTACCATTCAGATTGACAGTGGCAAGAGCCAAACCGCATAAAAGAAATAAAGTACAATGATAAATGATAAATGATAAATGATTTATTTTCTGTAAGTAGGTTTGTACAAACACTTTTACATGTCAATCATATTTTTTTTTAAACTAGATGAGGTCGGCGTTTCCTATCTGACTACTCTGAGAAGAAAGGCCGAAACAAACTCAGAGGTCACAGTCTCTTTTAAAGTCCAGACATAATCTTGGTCAGATCATGTGAAGACCATGTAGATTGGTGTCTGAAATGGTCTTTTGAGTAAAGAACCACACAGATTGAGCGGACCTGTCCAGTCAGTGCACGCATTTGTCAAAAATCGTGCAGCTCAACTCAGAACTTGAGGAGCCTTACGATTCGACGAACAATACCAATGAAAGGACATTTGGGTAGGCCGCATAAATTACTCAAACTGCCAGGTCATGATTAAAACTAACTAAGAAGGAAAACAGAAAAAAGAAATGACCCACATAGTCTTCACACTCACAATAATAATAATAAAAAATAAGATACTTTACAAAGTAAATATCCATGTCATTGTTTATATAATATTCATCAATGTCAATGTGTATATAAAAATCCGGAAATAATCTTTGATCTTTGAGGACTATGTAGATTGGTGTCTGAAGTGGTCTTTTGAGGAAAGAACCACACAGATTGAGTGGACCTGTGCAGTCGGTGCACGCATTAGTCAGTAACCGTGCAGCTCAACTCAGAACTTAAGGAGCTCAACGATTCGACGAGTAATACCAAGGACAGGACATTTGTGTAGACCGCATAAACCACTCAAATTGCCAGACCATGATTAAAACGGAAACAATGACCCACATAGTCCTCACATTCACAATAATTAAAATAATATAAGACTTTAAACAGTAAATGTTCATGTCATTTTGTATATAAATAGATCATTGAGATGGGATATAACAGGAGATGCCCTGTTATTCTATACACGGTTGTAGGTAGGTGCCAGAGCAGCCATCTTTGTCGCCAAGTTTCGTGGTAGTTCAGCTGTCAAATGGTTGTTTATTTTTTGTATTATTGAGATTTGCGAGAAAATTACGAGGACTTTACCTTTAAAACTGCATGTAAATGTTGAAAAACAGCAATTCAACATACCTGTGTGTTGTATTGTGAAGTGTGGTGCAAGGAAGAATGAAAATCAACCTCAACTTTCTTTGCACAGGTTAGTAGCCGGTTTTCATGCAATAACACATACAATAATAGACATTCGATGATATAATTGTAACGCGATCATGAATTTATGGCTAAAGTATTGATATTTGGGTGAATTTCCGTATAACAGACCTTTTTATTATTTTGTTAATTCATTCGTTTGTTTACAATAATATGTCATAATAGAATAGTGTTGTACCGTTGCCTAATAGTTTCCGGAACTAGTTCCTCCGCTGGAACGATATCGGTATATTCTGCTATGTTAACATAAATAGTCCTGCGTCTTATTAGCTCCGATTGACCTTGCTAGGTCCGGCCCGTGGTTCACAGCACCAAAATCAAAATATTTTCTTTCACATAAACCTACATGGGCACTTATGAAACGTCAGAAGCTAGATGCACGGTTCCAAATGGTGGTTTCCTATGCATAAGAACCAGCGAGAAACTCCACGGTTACTCTTTTAAAAACAATTGGCTTTTACAATGTCTTCTATTTTTTTAAGTACCTGGTACTTGTTGACAGGCCTACACTGTCCTCCCCTACCTATTAACATTGTAAAAGCCAATTATTTTGAGTAACCGTGGAGTTTCTTGCCGACTCTTCTCCATAGAAACCACCAATTGGAACCGTGCACATAGCTTCTGACGTTTCCTATTGATTTTAGTTTCATATGCTAATATAATATAGCTGTAACCAAAATTATTTATTGATAAAAATACTTGCACTTTTTATAGGTTTCCTAAAAAGGAAGGACTAAAGAAAAAGTGGTAAGAGGCTATTGGTGAAGAAAATATTAATCCCCGACATAAAGAATGGTACCTCTGTTCACTTCACTTTGAAGAAAGCTGTTTCAATAGAACACTTGATGTAATGAGATTACATGATAACTCTGTTCCCACAGCATTTTTGGTAAATGTGTATTAAAATGATTGATTAATAATAGCCTGGCCGTTGGGCCTGAAATAAATAAATAGATATATATTAATTACATATATAAAAATAATAATAAATAAATAAATCATATTCCACAACTTTCACACAACGCCATCTAGTCCCAAACTAAGCAGAGCTTGTGCTATGAGTACTAAGACAGCTGATAAACATACATATATATTTCTAAATACATACATATTATAAGGTATAATAGGTATAATAATAAAGGTATAATATGCGAAAGCACCTGTTTTTGGGCATATGGATACATATCTCTTCACGCTGTTTTCCTTCACTTTAATACGTAAACGTGATGCAATTAAAAGGTGTTTTTTAATTCTGTGCCGAAAAAACACTTGGCATTAATTTTATTTTCAGGGAAGAAAGTTGATTGCGATAATTTGACAGTTTCGGGTAGCTTGATGTGCTGGCGTCTGTACCTATCGATAAATAGTTCATATGAGTATTTTACGCATAACAAAAGATTAGAAATAAAGTATTTTCGCATACTGTATTTTTATGCAAAATTATAAAGTATGTTTATCAAAAATAAACTAGGATACGTTACTATAAAGTAGGCAACCTTAGTTAGAACGGACTATAAGTTAGTATACTATATTATGATACAAACGTGATAACTAGTACGACTCGTATTTAGTATCGATACTCGTTATAGTAACACCAATGTTCCTTGATTGATACAACCCTAGCAATGGCAGCCATTTTTTGAGACAATATGAGTTGTAGGTAGGCACCCTTTTTTCGTAGGTATTTCCAGTCCATATATATATGTCTATGAAATAGATATTTAGAAAGAGAAAAAAAAAAAAAAAAAAAAAAAAAACAAAAGTGTAAATCAGCAAAAAAAAATAAATAAACAACATTCACTGTCTAGACCTATTGGAGCAGCTCAATCCCAAGCTTTTTTGTCCTCAATATAGTCTCTTACAGTATAATAGGCTTTCTGGCATAGTTTTAGCTTTATAAAAGATTTGAATTTATTAATGCTTAGTTCTTGAATGTGGCTAGGAAGTTTATTATAAAAACGCGTACAAACGTATAAGTGTATCACTGACAATTTCCGACTTAGCTGTGAATAAGACTCGCTCGATCGTTTCACTCAGATAAAGTTATTTTCTTTGCAGGAGAAAACAGGAAACTCATGGTTCTCGAAACTTAACGAAGTTATTGTGGAATGTAGTCACCGAAATTATGTGAGTTTTACAGACATTAGTTTTGTTGAATCTAGTTCTAGTTAGGAAGAAAAATATCTTTGGGCCACTGTAGCCTGAAATAAAATCCTGCGGGGTAGTTGCGTAACGCACTAACAGTACCAACGGTTTTAATTTTAACAGCTCAACAACATTCATTGCATTATTTAAGTTGTTGAGCAGACAAATTTTTCGAACATACAAAGCAATGGATTAGCAATATCCTTCAAAATGGTTTAGATTCGGATTGTAAGTCTAGGAAGGAGCTGCATTTTCTGGCTCTATTAGAAACTACTAGCAGCATTACTTTGTTTTTGTTATTTCGGTGTTCACAAATAGGTAATGAGTCCGTAAAACCATCTTACCACTCGTGGGACACAAAAGATTAACAACCGGAAAAGGATCATCCCACTTGAAGACAATTACAGCAATCTCGGTATACTTGGTACCGTTAATTTACTTATAAGTGCTTCCAAACGGTACCAACACTTAGTATTTTCGTCCCGTTTGATTTGGCTTGCCTCAAGCCATTGTAAGTGATACATATGCATAGAAGCATTCTGCTTTACTTGGCAGTGACATCAGCTTTAGGCATCTGTGCCATCACCGGCGATCCGGCGATTAACGAGAAACTAGAGCTAGTAACTAAAACGAGTTGGCGAGGAACGAGCAGCGAGTACGCGACGACGACGAGCGATTTCTCGCTGGTATGAGTATGTACAGACGCCAGCACATCAAGCTACACGAAACTGTTAAATTTTGCCAATCAACTTTAAACCTTACGCTTTAGCGATAAATTTGAAAGTCTATTAAAGATATTTGACAGATTATAGTAGCTTGAAGTGCTGGCGGCTGTACCAAGCGTGAGTCTGTCAGCGAGTGTTCTGCCCGCTAACCGAACATCGCCGAGCTAGTACTTTCTTAGCTCTTGTGGTTTGTGGGACAAATCAGTACTCGCCACTATATGAGCAGTCAGCAATCAAATACGAGTATTAAAATATTATGTTTCTCTTCTACTTACATGGGACCTACAATCTTTTGTAAGTTTCTTAAGCGAGAAAAATCGTTGATAGCTAGTCGCTTGCTCGTCATCCGGCGGTGGAACACGTGCCTGAGTGTTGAAACTACTTTGTTCCAGATTGCGATCACGTTGCCAAGCAATTTAAAATTCTGATTAGATAACTCATTTATTTTTATGTAAACACGAAGCCTGCAATTAATACGAATTGTTCTACTCAACAATGCTCATGAAACTGTAGCGTGGGATGGTGGACTATTAATTGGATTTCAGTATTTTTTGTTTTACAGGGCTTCGTGATGAGAGATTGTTTGAAACTATATTGGTGGTAAACGTTGTGAAAACTACTCATAAAGTATGAAAACTTTTTAACACTTTTTTCATGTAGCTTTAATTAAAACAGTAAAGGCTGATTTTTCAACAGTCCGATAAATTTTATTTGAAGAAGAAATATGACAGTTTCACATATTTTTTATATAAAAGCTGTCAAAACGCAATATTAATTCCCGAGATAAAAATAATTTCACCATTGAAAAATCAGCTCTTAAATCAGATTTTACCCAAGTCTGATATCTTATATCCGTCAAATAAAATTTACTTCTGACAATTATTCTAGTATGGAAAAACTGTCAGAAAATCAAAGGTTTTCGAAATCCATCCTGAATAGAATGAGTGAAACGATTAATGTCGAATTGTCAAGATAATTGAAATGCCGCAATATCGTTAAAAAAGAACGTAATATTTGTACAGTGGTCACCTCAACATTTTAACAAGACGGTTTCCAAAATTCAATTAAATCAACCTATGAAAGTAACTGCGTCGAAGTACAGAGATCGTCAACTACCGCGACGCGATGTGACTCAGGCGCAGCTTGGACATAAAACTTACAATTACTTTCATACTAACTACTAACGACGTTTACGACATCCAGTTGGGCTCTTAATGCTTTCCCGAAATGAAATGAAAACTTTATGGATTACTTTATTTGATGAGCTTAACTTAAGGCTCTTTTCCGGATACTGCAAACAGGATGCTTGTGTGAATATGTATATTTAAACACGTACACTACTAAGCAGGATCCTGCAAAAAACGGGATCTTGCAGTGGGAAAGAGCCCTTACTCATTGTTACTTCTAAAACAATAAGAACTCATTTAGACTAAACTGTTTGAGAGCATGTGTACAGTGTTGTGTTAAAGCCCCTACATTTTGAAGAGTTAAGCGAACATAAACGCAGGGAACAGCTGATTTTTTTGCGACCGATTTCGTTCATTTTTTGTATATCGTCAGAAAAGGCAATAACAAGCATGTGGATGTGGTATAATTAATTGCATATATAGAATAGAATAGAAAAGTTTTTATTTCAGACCGGAGTCAATAGGGTTCGTAACAAATTTTCTTAACTTCTAGTGTTAGTAGGTTCCATACATATATGTGGTTTCTAGACTGTATAAGTTTTATCTATTCATACACAAAATATCTGAAGGGGTACCCATCGTAACAAACAACTTTTACTATGGGACCAAATCTGGAATCGCGAAAAAAAATCAGCTATTCCCTACATTTTAACGAGCTATATGCGAACAAATTTCTTTTTTTCCTAGACTATTCCTTATGTAAGGAATAGTCTAGGAAAAAAAGTAAAAACAACATTGAGATCCTGACTAAGTTTCCGATTTGCTATTTTATTTTAAAATCCCACAAAATAGTAATTTTTTGACAACTAAAATACTAGTTTTGAAATTATATAAAATAATCAATAGAATTAGCATAAAACTATTACTAAAATGTCGATTATGATTGTAAATGTATGCTTGGTCCATCCCTAGTATCAGGTGGGATGACATTGACAGCTCACTCCACGCTCACTTCACCTAAGTTATTACGGGGAGATGGTTACAGTATCGCACTGCCGAGCTCTTATATTCTAAGAGTAGTAATATCATTTCAAAGGTTGTTAAACGATTGATTTTAAGTAAAGTGAAGGGCCAGTAGCGCCTTCCTCATGTGCTAGTAATATCCTACGAATTATCTAAACGTCTTCAAATCATGATGATTATACCAATTGCTTCGTCTATAACCATTTATTGTTCGATGTTAACGGCTTAGTGATTTTATGTGCATAGTTAAGTCATTACCACGGGTGGGTTGCCGAACATATAGCCAAAGCACACTATGCTTATACTTGATATGCCAAAGTTTGCATTGTGTCTGTTAAATTACGATAAAGCGCTGTGACCTACATTAGCTGTTATTTCCTACAATACACGGAGAGAAAAATCTTAGAAAAATTACTGTACTGTCTCATAATCTGAGTGGATTTGAGTGGTAATGGAAAAATTACACTGCTAGCACAGTAAACATTCTTATGCTGTACAGTAAAATTTATTGGACAAATAGTGATTTTTTCCCAATCTCACTCAGAAAATTTTCTGTAGATATCACTTGCACTCACTTTACAGTGACGAGCACAGTAATTTTTCTAAGAATTTTCTCTCCGTGTAGTTCTGCATATCCTAATAGAGATCTCTTTAGAAGGTTTCTTTAGTCTTATAGGAACAACACCCTGATTGCGTAACCCACTTTCAATCACAATCTGAATGATTTTGAAGGATATTGCTAATCCATTTCTTCATATGTTCGAAATATGTGTGTGTTCAACAACGTAAATAACGCAATGAATGTTGTTGAAGTGTCAAAATGAAAACCATTGCTATTGGTTGATTTGAACCATTGCATTGATTGCCTTAGTCTAGTGGTAGCAAGCGGGATTGCTGAAATCTTTCCTCTTTATAATACTAGTGTAGATGTATATAGCTTTTACTTTTTAGGTTTTACTATTTGAACCAAATAAATAAAACAAGACGAGCGCTAATCCCACCGACAAACTGTTACGCAGTTTGGTGGGTTTATGAAACTTTATAAAATGTTTGGTACATATTATTGTTTTTTTTTTTTTTTTAGAAGTTTTAGGTTATTTTCGGTCCGGTAAATTATTACTGGGATTTTCCGTTAGGAATTTCTCAGTAGCAGCAAGGTTTCCTGGTTTGTGCTCGGTTAATTAAAATTCGAGATATTTTATTTCAAATAAACCTACATGGGCACTTATGACATATCAGAAGCTAGGTGCACGATTCCAATATTTGTCATTTCCTATGGAGAAAAGCCGGCAAGAAACTCCACGGTTACTCTTTTACAAATAATTGGCTTTTACGATGTTTTCAAATTACAGTAGATATGGGAGGACAGCGTAGGCCTGTGAACCAGTACCAGGTACTTACTAAAATAAAAAATGGTCCACAGATCTAAAGTCTACAAGGCCTACAAAGTCCTCACATTTACAAAATATAAAAGAATTTATCAAAAGGATATAATAAGATATAAAAAGCACTAATGTTACTACTAAGTTGAAATTAGAATTGTCTAAAAATCGTAATTTGGAAGCAGTTAATAGACATTTGCGTAGCTATGCCGTTAATTAGGCGCCAGGAAAGCCGCATGTGCAGAAGGACACGTTTGATGAGGGTTATGAACTTTCCATCGCTAAGTCCCCTTGTCGCGTATGAAATTACATTCAAATAGTCCCTACGTAATGTCAATCAAAATGTTTAATAAACTACCAGATGCATTAAAAAATGAAATTACTGATACAACGTTTACAAATAAACTAAAACAATTATTAATTAAAAAAGCATACTACACAATAAACGAATACATAGATGACAAAGAAATATATTACACACCAACCAACTCCATACATTGCTAGTTGTTTAAAATTAACATTCGTATGTAGGAATAAGGAATAAAGATTAATACTCGATGGTGACGATTATTATTATTAATATAAAATAAGTAGTAATATTACCAAATATATATACATTTTGCAATTACTGATCTCATATAATTGTTTTTATTTTTTATTATTATAATTATTTAAGTTAATTATTAAAAAGCTTAATTTTGTTTTTAATTTTTTATTAGAATGTGTGATAATTTTATTTCAAATATTAATGTTATAGTTTAATACTTTTTGCTGTGCCCTACAGGGTCCATAATTGTACCTATTAAGCTTTAAGCTCACTGTAACATCTTCATACATTATGGAATGCAAATAAAGATATTAATATGAATATGAATAAGTTCTGTAACCGGCTTTGGCAACTTGTTATAAAAGCGGATGCTGTTTATAAGAAATGACTTGCTAGTTTTAGTTAATCTACATTTAGGTTACCAATACACATTCCTCGAAAAGTGAATGTCTTTTTTTTGGCTTTGTTTGAAACTCATTTGTACGTTTCAAAAACTCTTTGTTCGAAGAGATACATAATTTCAATTTCTTTTTAATCTCTCTTGGGGCAAATTTTTCAATCAACCGATAATTTTTATTCGTAGAATAAAATTGACGTCTTACAGATTTTGTATGGAAGAACTGGCAAAAATTCAAAATTAACCCTCGCATAAAATTATCTGGCGTTCGAAAAATCAGCCCCTAGCCATTTACTTACTTTTTTTATAGACAAGTCAACATAATATCTATCTATGGTAACCTATATGGCCAGTAATATTTCTCAAATCAATAAAAAGTATTTAATTCGATTCCAGAGTGGCTGTACAAGTCTGCGTACCTCTTCGTGGAATCCGTGTATGATGTAATGTTATGCATATGAAGTATAATGATAGGTTCGAGTACACAACCTTGGTCGTCAATATCAATCAGCTGGACGCGATCGGTACCGAAATAGATGAAAGCTCCAGATTCGTGAGTGACCAGCCGACTCCATCAACCCGATTTATTTAAATGTAGGTACCTATATCTTATTTAATGAAGTAAATATAGATCTGGCAATTACACTGATAGTTTTATGTAAAATCTGGTTTAAAGATTACATAACTTGCGATTTATGCTGGGTTTCTATGAACAAAAACGAACGAATCATTTTTCTTACCAATCGTAGCATTTTTTATTGCCAAACAGGGCATATAAATAGATTCGTAAGCTAATTTTATCTGTGATAGCTACTTCCATAATTTAGGAGGGTCTACTATGCAAAACTATCAGGTCTTTGCTTCATTATTGGTAATGATACAAGAGTCTTAATTTTAACCAATAACTGTTCGTAACTTATAGATAATGTATGCAAAAAAAAAGCTGTAAGCTGTTGTAATTTAATTAACTGTAAATAAGTAAAGAAAGCCTGTGGAACATACTGTAAATATAAGCCACGGTTACTGTTTGTACTAATAAGGTCTCCTAAGCGGGCTGCTGGGCTCGTTATCTTTAGGAATATGAATCAAGCAGTCCAGTTCTTGATGCTACAAACTTCATACGGAGAACATCACTGGACTCCACTAAAGGGCCATGTTGATCCTGGTGAGTCGAACTGGGTAACAGCTTTAAGAGGGACAAAAGAAGAGGCTCGATTATCTGAAGATGATTTAGAAGTTTACAAAGATGTTTCAAAAGTACTGAACAGGAGATTTAAGTTTTTTTTTTTTTTTTTTTTTACATTTATGTTTCAAAAGTGGAAGGTAAACCAAAAGTGGTTGTGTACTGGCTGGCAAAACTAAGGAATCCAGAGACAAGGGTTATGTTGTCTGATGAGCATCAAGATCTGAAGTGGGTCCTTTTGAAAGAAGCACAAGAAATATCAGGATATGATGATATGAAACAACTTTTACTTGAGTTCAATGAGAAAGCAACAGTTTTGTCTTGTTGAAAATTGCTGTGTAATATGCCTTGTTTAGCAATATTAGGAATTATAGGATGATTGTAAATAAATAAATAATAGGAATCGGCCATTAATATGTTACTAGTCGTTAGTAATATAAGATGGGTATCTTTTCTTTTTAGTTAAGGTAAAAAAAATATAGGTACCATCCATCGATCTCTTTGTTGGAAGTTATTTTAAAAGAACAATGAATTACCCGAACAAAGTGGTACGGTTATAACGAAGTTAACAGTCAGTAAAAAAACCGACTTGTAAACATTTCCCCGAACAACAATTATTCACTATAAGGAAAACGATCCTCAATTCCATAAATTGGTGTTACCGCCATAAAAATACCATTCATTAATTTGCGTTGTGGCAATCTCAAACGGACCAATCGGGTGCTAATTAAGAGGCGGACTGAAGGGTTCTTTGTGGGGTTCAGTACACTTTGAACTCGCGATCCCACACTGATTCACTACTTTATCGTCGGCCGCTACATTAGGATAAAAGATATTTTATGACGTGAACTGGCGAGTGGCGAATGACTGACGCGGCCGCGGTCCGCACTTCGAGTACAGTCAAACAAAGAGATAAGTACAGAGGCAGCTTACTTGCTACCTTTAAATAAAGTGTTGCAGCCGGTCGATTCTGTAAAAATCTCACCGTGAAATCGTAAGTGAAGTGAGATTGAAGTGAGCAGTGTCAATAGTGTTAATCCCTAACGACAGCTTACTTCCCGCTCACTTCACCTAAGTTCTCACGGTGAGATTTTTACAGAATAGCACTGAGACGTCAATTCTTTGACATCACTCTTTTAATCGTGGCTTTTAGTTTAAAAAGTTTTTCATCGTCCTCTTGCCCATATTTTTTTGGGATCGCTACAGAATGTCAATTTCTTTGTCACATTTTTATTAGTTTTAAAAGTTATTACTTACTATGAACATAGGTATTACAGCGAAAGTTGATTATTTTTGCCTGTATACCTTAAACTCAAAGCATTTTATTTCGGTTAAACCATTTGCCTGTAAATGGTTTAACTGAACTAAAATGCTTTTGAATTGTCACTGTTCAAGTCGGTCAGTTAGTCAGAAAGGTGACTAGTTTCCCGTTCTAAAACGTAGAACTCCGTGGAGAAGAACGGGCAAGAAACCCCATGGACACTCTTCTAAATCAAGGTATTACAAAATCCTGGGAACTTTTTTTTACATTATTCCTGTTGGTTCTTTAAGTATGTGAGAACAATGTAAAACAATTCAAAATGTACTCGTAAAGATTAAAGAAAAGCCCTGGCGGTAACAAACCTAACTGTTTTGCTGGCTGTATTTAAATAAAATGTTTTAGGAGGCTGCAACAAAGGCGAAGTGAAGTAAGTATAAAAGTGAAGTATTGACATATTCTTAAAAGTTCTTAAACCGTTTTATGGTCACTGTAATAATATGTTTTAAGTATTTTTTAATCTTAATTAAATACCCTCTGGACGATGATTTTTATTCGTGGAATAAAATTGACGTCTGACAGTTCTTAAATGGGCGTTGGAAAAATACGCTCTAAGTTAATCAATTACCTCCCACCCATGTTGTTCGTTTGATGTGCCAATAAAACACGAGAAAACGGAGATTTTAAAGTGCTCATACATAGTTGGATACGACGATGGTACATGCTGAATGTAACGTTGCGTTTATTGTGAATGTGAAAGTTTGCGAAGATATTTGTTTCGCAATCACACATAAACGGCATTACGGATTTGTTTGGCACTTGTGTACGTTAGACAGTCTTTAGGTATCCTCACACGTCTTTAGAAATACAATGCTTTTGATCGTGTGAAAATATGAAATGAAGCGAGTGAAAAATGAGGATAACAAGACTACACTACCAGTCCTAGAAGTTATAATGTTGAGATAGTCTTCAAGTCTTTTAGAGTAAAGCTAGGATTTCCTTTAATGTTCCCACTGCTGGGACACAGACCTCCTCTCAGTCAGAGGGAGTGGGCCGTAATCCACCACGCGGGCCCGGGTTGATAGATGTCACATGTCTTCTAATTTATATATTTATTCCCAGGAAAGCGGTTCCATAACATTATAACGGCTGTCACGAAAATCTGTCATTTTCACCAGTATTTGACATAAAGGTGTCAACAAACGCGCTATATTTGGATAACCGTTATCGTGTGTCCATTCTCTGCTTTTTTAGGGAACTAAAACTTTATTATACAGTATTAATGTTTTTATAAATTTCGCCAACTATCAAAGCTTATAAACTGGAAGATTATGCTAGAAGACTTTTTTGTATATTATAATTATTATTATAGTCTACATACATATTATTATAACCGTTTGTAAGATGTAGAACATAAATCTTCCGTCAAATAGTTGAAGTTAAGACAGGCGCCGCTTCTAATTTATGTCTATTACATTTTATTTTCAGTAAACACGAAATGCGTCATCCTTTCGTAGCTACATAGAAAAACAAAGGGTTTTGTTCTAAATTAACTTCCGTGTTGTGATTCAAGATATACTTAATAAATACCTACTAAACTATAACATATTTTTATTAGTAGGTACTTGTTAACAAAGAATAATAAAGATATCAAAAACAATTGCTACAGATGACAGTTATCGATATAGGGGCCATAATATATGGCTGGTTTGTGCTAGATACTTTGAGAGAAATTGAATTGTTTTTTCTTTTTCTTTCTACCAAATTAGTAGTTTTGATTTATTGGAGAGCAACACAGCAATTGTGTCAGAGAAAATTGAAATCCTGCTATTAAGTCTTAGGATAAACAGAAATGGTGACTTGATTTGGTGTTTTAGATTAGAGATTACAGATTTAGTTAATTAAAATGATAGAACAAGAAAGACACACCCAATTGCACGCTTTTGGTATCTGTTGTCTATGACTGGGTCGAAAAAAAAGTAAATGTCTCCGCATCTGACTTTGGTGTATATCGCGTAGACTCTGCGCTAGCGTTTCATTTTGCGCAGGATATAGGTACACAGTTCATTCAAAAAGTTCCGGGACTGATTTTTTTTACGAAAAAAAAAGAGTTCCGAAAAAAGTTTTTATTCAATTTTCAACATAATTCCCTTCTCTTTCTATACAAATTTTACAATGCTCGTATAGCCGCTGAAACGACCTGGAGAACTCTTCCTCTGGAATAGTTTTTAAAACCTTGGTCACATTCTTTTTAATCGTCTCAATATCTTCAAAACGTTCTCCCTTCATCGCGATTTTCAGCTTGGGAAACAGAAAAAAGTCTGCTGGAGCGAGATCTGGTGCGTGGCGGATTACAGTGACTGACTTTTGTGCTAACAATTGTGAAATGAGGATCGAGGAATGGGCCGGTGCATTGTCATGCAGAAGAAACCAATCACCAGTGCGATAAAATTCCGGTCTCACGCGTCTAATCCGCTTCAAAAGTCGATCCAGGACATCTTTATAGGATGCTGCGTTGACTGACTGGCGTGGTGGCACAAATTCGTTATGGATTATGTCGTGAGAATCAAAAAAAGTAATGAGCATTGTTTTGATTTTTGACTTCGTTGCACGAACTTTGACAGGTCGTCCTTCATCCTTGCCTCGCCACTCAGCGGTTTGGCGTTTGGTCGATGGATCGTATTGAAAACACCATCATTCGTACGTTTCTGAACCACTTTTTCCTAATTTAAAACAAAATCTGATAGCCGCACGTTGCTCCATCGTAAAGACACGTTTACTTCGAACGACGACGGGTTGACATTAAATGAGGTTAGAGCGCTGAAATCTCGCTTGCGAGTAGTTAAAGAATGATACTACATAATTCCATCGTTCAATAATAGATAACGCTGATTATAGTTTTTATAAAAGATTAGTCCCGGAACTTTTTGAATGAACTGTGTACGTTTGAAGAACCCCACGCTGACTGGATGAAAACGTAGCCTAATTGTCGAGAATTGGAAACATTGCACAAAGCCCAACCATTCCTTCAATTGTAGTTCATTTTAGCTTACTAAGAACTCCTCTATAAATAAAACCACAGCAATGGTTGATTAGCCCTTTCATATGGTCAACATACATACGTAAGTAACCCTCTACTACCGCCATTTTAGCGGCCGGGCTGAGTACGGCCATTTGTGCTCTGCTCATAAAAATATTTTCCCCTCGACGTAAATGGGTTAGAAAAATGTGCCCGTATGTAACAGTACGGAAAGGCTTTTTCAGGCGGAGCTTAATTCGATGAAGTGATATTTTTCAGGCTGAAATGTTATAGAGTTTTGAAAGCATGGGTAGGTGAAATATTAGAATACTGTAACAAAACAGCTAGGTATCGAATAAGGAGTATCTGAAACCTTGTACCTATACCATGTGAGGATTAGATATAATAAATTAAAGCTCTGGCAATTCTTTTAGTGTGTAGAAGTATTTTGAAGCCATCAAATAGCGGAGATGAACCGACAATGGGCTTTGCAAATCAGCCGACTAGCTATGGTCACTAACTGGACATTGTACTAGCATTTTTTTTTTGGATAAAATAATATATATAGTAACTTCGTCATAATGTCTTAACTAACTATTTACAATAGGTACTAAATTAAAAGTCTAACTAACTATGTAAATAAATGCAAAAACAAAAGTATATTTAGGCGTCGGAGTACTCGTCCGCATCGCTGTCATCCGGAAACGTGCCCAGAGGACTGGCTGCATTGCCACGCTGAATGGCAATGCTAATTCTTTGGCCAAAGAACGACCCAGCCCTCTGGTCACGTGAAGTGTCGATCAGTCGGCGTAAAAAATTCTTACTCTCTCTTTTTTGTATTTAATTGAATTTTTGTTTGTAAACCAGAAACGTCATTAGTTAGAAATACGAAGTTTAATTACTGTCGTATTGACGTCCTCACCCTGTATAGACCATCGAGCTCATCTATGATTTTGTATACCTATATATTTATGATTCTGTTTAGGAAACGCAAACTTGCTGACAGAAAATTCAGAGTTCCATTTTACTAGAAACATTGCTTGCGTGACTATATCAATTTCTCTATAATTATTTAATTTAAAAGCATAAAAGTCTTATGAAATTACACAGAATCAACATAGCTGCGTAGTTCTCAGAGCTCCAAATTAAAAGCAGAAAAATACAAATATATTCATAAAACATGAATATTTATAGAAACACGACTGACACCAATTCCTTTTAATAAATATTTTCCTGGACATTCATTTAATAAGGAAGACGATGGGCATTTTATTTCGTCTCTAGAAATTGTATGGAGACAAGAGAGTGACTACATAATTAATTGGCAATTTTAAATTTTAATCAATATGATTCAAAGGACAGCTACGCGTTTCTAACTTGTTGGAAAATATGCCACTAAGTATTTCAGGACTCCCGTGTCGTGAGACTCAATTTACATATAGGTACACGTAGGTACCAAACTAAAGCCTTACACTGTCTCCTAAGATACAGGACTACCTAGTTCAGGGACAGGGTTACAAGACCTGCCGTGCGATTCTGTAACCATCTCACCGAGAAAGCTTGGGTGAAGTGAGCGTGGAGATAGCTGTCATTCGCTAGGGAATAACACTATTAACCCGTGAGAAGGCGCGCTATGAGCAATTTGCTCACACAAAAATCTAATTCAAAAATTTTTTGTCCTTCCCATGCCACACCAATTCAAGCACTTAAGTACCTTCCTAAATATTCATCCCCTCTCCCCTGACGCAATTCTCGATCCGCTCAGTGGCGTTGCGACCGCGCAGCAAGGCGTTTGTGGAGGCCGTGTACCAACGTGCGGCAATTTGCTCATCACGCGCCCAGCAATTACTTTGCACCGAACATGTAAAATACATGTGTTCAGTCGGTTTCGAGAGGCACATTAGTGTAGATTTAATGGCTGAATAACACTTTTTAGTTTTTGTTATGGAACAGTTTTTATTGTGATTTTTATGAAACGTGCCAAAAAAATTAATTAATACTAGGTTGTTTTGTTATTTGCGTTAGAAGTTGCTATTATGTTTAATAGTTTTGATTAAAATACTTGTTTTCTTACTTACTAAACCTTGTGTTATTTATTTAAATACATTATAAGCCAATAAATATAGAAACACTAAAAATATAAACATTTATAATAGTGTGAGCAATTTGCTCGCACGCGCCTACTCGTGTAAGAAAATTAGGCGCGCCTTCTCACGGGTTAAGTGCTCCCTTCACTTGTGATTTCACGGTGAGATTTTTACAGAATCGACCGGCTGTGTAGATTTATGTAGATATACCATGTTATCTTGTACATTATGCTCTTGTGTATCATGAATCTTGTGTGTATCATAATAAAGCTTATTATTATTAAAGAAAAAAAAAATCAAGAATATATTATTTTGCCCGATATTCCAGCACACGTAGCTTGACCACAATAGAAAAAGGTTTTCTTGACGGAAGAATAGACAAAATGATAGATAGAATAGACAAAATAAATGTCTAGATTTCTTTAGAAATCTGTCTACAATTTGTAGATATTAGAAACAGAATCACTGTCGGTTGCCTGGGAGATATCGCAGAAATCGACAAGGCCGCCCATTGTATGTTTTGTCCTAACAATTTTTTTTCATGTATTTTCTGGTATAAAATAAAGTATATACCTATAAATAAATAAATGAAAATACAAGTCGCAATTTTCATGCTACAAGCATGATTGTCGTTTCAAAACTGACAGATTTCATACTCAAATCTAATTTGAAATCGAGAACCATGGTTGCAAATGTATTGGCTTAAGAATGTTTCTAAAGTTAACAGTGGTAATCGAGTCATCATTCAAAGTCGTGAGAAAACCGTAGATACATGAAAATGAATATGAAATTGTAGTTTCGTGGAAGACCTAACATTCTAGCAGACGGGCGCATCCGCTGACAGGGCACGATTAGTATGTTCCTTCGCACCTGTTATTTACAAGAAAGCTTCATTGATTGAAGGATTCACTGCATTCAAACCATTCCTCATAAAAAAGGAATGTGTATGCGTGGTGCCATGAGCGTAATAGGGCGTAATTTATGCAAGTTAAAGTGAGTCGCTGAAACGCTACATTCGATTTTATACATACTTTCGAAGTAGTGGAGCACATCAATTCAAACAGTGATTCGAATATTGTGTCGCGTGGACTCATTTTGGGGGACGAAAATTACGCCTTGTAACGCTTGGATAGATTTAAGCATGAAAGATTACTTACAGATGTGCCAGTTCATGTGCTATGACGAAGGCGCTGGTGAGACCCTCATCTCGGTCTATGGCTGCCGACCGGGTTCTCGAGCAGACTCCGCCGACGGGAGCGAAGCCCGAGGGCCCGCCTAGTTGTGCCCGAGTCAGCCATACCGCAGCGTCCCATCCAGCACTGCCTGCGAATACTCAAGTACTTTAAAAATACCGTCTGGGTAAGGGTAGAAGAATGAATGAATTAATGAATGATCAATGATATGGCGGGACGTACTCGAATTTATTCTAAGAGATTAACCACAAACAGCCAAAGAGAAGAATAGAAGGTTCTTGGCCAACAGTTGAACACTAAAGGCTAACTAGAATGAAACCATCATCGAGTTTAACAAAATATCGCTTTTATGAAAATTCGAATTCTTTGTAAAGTATTTACATTTTGGAAGACAGATAATGCTATGAAATCTGGAATTAGCACACATCGTAGACAGAAGAATGTGATTATTAAAATGTAACGCTAAATAAATCTAACAGATTTGTAATTCTATTATTTATTTTATTATTCTATTATTTTTCTTTTCTTTTATATGATAATAATAATGGTATTATAAACAGTACGTAGGTAAATAAATATTTGATATTGTCGTTAGACAAACATTGTTTCTCGTAAGTGTTTAAAAATTAAATTAGATGTTTTTGTTGGCTTTAAAATATATGGGCTATTTAAATTCAATACATGTGTTTACATAAATATACGTAGGTATGTTTTTCGTCCATTTTGTATATACGTCCATACGTCCAAATGCGAAAGAAATCAGTGGAGAAAAAGTGGGACACGTGTCATTATAGCATGATATCAGAGCTGTGATTTAGTGCTCACACCGGAAGTTATTATAACGCTACAAGTAAAATAAATCTTAGAATAAACCGTAACATGTGACACACGCTGACTACTGCTAATCCTCGAGCGTTTCGACGTGTTGTGGAATAGTCTACAACACGCCGTAATATGAACATGAATAAATATATGACAAATAAATATATTGAAATGAGAGACGACAGTGAGTATACAGCACCTGTCGGCAATTTCATCAAATGTCTGTAGTTCCACTTATTCACTGCTTCCAAAGACTTCCTGACGTTCCCATACTTTATAACATAATCTTTCTCCTCGTACAGGTAGAGTTTGTTGATCACGAGCGTCATGTTGGAGTTCAGAGAGGGATCGTTGAAGATGGCACTGACCTATAATGTATTACATAAAGATTCAATGAGTTTAACCATGCACCGACAGCGTCGTACCAAAATAAACAGCCATGCACGTCCATTCTGTGGCGAGCTTCCATACTCACGATGTTCATTAATGCGAGAATGTAGTGCCTCACTCTCCCCTTGCCGTGGAACTTGAGCATCGTATGGTCGGCCACAATGGCCATTTCGAGCCACAAACCCTTGACACCTGGAACATTAATCACGACATTGGATCTCCAGGACACAACTAATCGGCTTCTTTAAACTGTTTACACTATAACCACACCTGAAACTGGTCTACTGATAGCTATCGGTCCTCGAAAGTAGTCAGTATCGGGATAAACACTGTGTCGAGGTCGCACGTGCGGCTCCGGCACCGGGTCGTCCTCATCACCGAAGTCAAGTTCAAGGTCGCTGACCGTGTCACCCGTGAGATTGTACGCGGCTGCCCACTCGGACAGCTCCACATCACGTCTGCGCAGCACATGCGACGAGCTCTCCCTGCGCGTTGGCTGCAGCACAAACTCCTCGCCGCCGACCTGTAGCAGCCCGTACAGCTGGCCATCGCAGTCTGTCACTGTCGCAGAAGAGTGCTCCTCATCTAAAACTTTGCCTTTGTAGAATTGGCACTCATCGTAGTAGGGAGATCGTATCTGTCTGTTCTCTTGAAGCTCTAGACGCCAGCCGAGCAGCTGGAGGTGGCGGGTACCACTGCTGTGCGGTATGCCTGCGCACGCGCGGTGCGAGCACGAGGGTGCTGGCCGGCGGGGCCCAGGCGCCGGCGCCGGCCACTGCCGCAAGGAGCATGGCCGCCCACAGCCAGCGCGGCATCGTCCGCGCGCCGCCGCGAGC